>PVJI01006981.1:0-81839 GCA_004026765.1 Micronycteris hirsuta | reverse complement strand
TGATATTTCTGCTAACAGTTAAACGTTGAGTTACCCTGTGACCCAGTGATTCAACTCTTTGGTATATGCCCAAGAGAAATGAAAAAACATGTCTACACAAAACATCTACACATTGTACACAAATGTTTATAGCAACAATATTCATAATAACTAAAAGGGAGGCATAACCCAAATGTATATCTGCTGATGAATGGATAAATGTATATCTGCTGATGAAAGTGTGGTATATGCATATAATGGAATAGTATTTGACTATAGAAAGAAATGAAATGCTGATACATGTTATAACATGGATGAACCTTGAAAACATTTTACTAAGTGAAAAAAATCCAGTCACCAAAGACCACACATTGGTATGATTTCATTTATATAAAAGTCCAGAATAGGCAAACCTATAGAGACAAAAAATAGATTAGTTACTGCTTAGGGTTGGGATTGATGGGAGATAGGGAGACAATAGCAAAAGGGGACAGGGTTTCTTTTTGGAATGAGGAAAATACTCTAAAATTGACTGTGGTGTTGGTTGTACATGTGTATATACTAAATACTATTATACTAAAACCGTTCAGTTGTATACTTAACTGGTGAATTGTATGGCATGTGAATTATATCTCAATAAAACTTAAAAATATGAAGAAAAAGACAACTGGAGAGGGAATATTTTTAAGGGGATTCCCAGCAGGTTTAAGATTCCACCGTCTTAACGGTGACAGGGCCTGACTGTGACGGAACACGGACACCAGCCCTGGTGGTGGCAGTGGAGCTGGAGCAGAAGAACCGGGCGCACCACTGGGCATTCGCTCATTCGTGTATTCAGCAGACTTTTGCTGTCAGTTTTCTCTGTGCCTTTTGCTAAACAGCAAGATTCATAAGACACAAAGCTATTTTCAAGTACCTTGCAGTTTAGCCATCCTCAAATTCATGTACCTAATGCAAAGAGAATTTTGCCCACTAGGGTGTAAGCTCCTAAGGGCCGAGCTTTGTTTCAGCCATACCTGCATCACCAGGACCTATAACACCTAGTAGATTTCTAATAAATGGTTGTTGAATGAACAAGGACATTAAGCATGCCACAGTGTCCATCAGCAACCTGGAGCAGAGTTTGGGCAGCAAGGACACAGCACTGGTAGGTAGGGCCTCCACTCCTGGGGGAGCATCATAGGATGTGATTCCAGGAGAAGCTGAGCAAGACGATGAACGAGAGCAGTCCCAGGTGATGGACATTGAAGTCCAGCAACTGTGGGACCAGGTGATCCTTCAAGTTCCACCTGACCTTGGGCGCCTTTGTTTCTGAGTTTCTAATCCTTAAAGTGGAAGTGAAGTCTGTAACGTGTCCTCTCTGACAAGAATGAACGGGACCCAGTGTTTGCTGTTAACGCTGGGATTCCTAAGGCAGACCTTCTAAGGAAACCTGCACTTGGATAATACTGCAGGTACCATCAGCCACACCTGTTCTTGCTAATCAAGTTGAACAGGATGCAGTGTTTGTATTTCCACAAACAGCCTTATGGGTGGAATCTCCCTTTTCTTCCAGCTCAGTGGGAGGATTAGATTTTATTTTCTGATCTGCTCAGGATCCATTTATGATCCTTGTTCTTAGCACCATTGTCAGCATTAAACTTGTCCTAAGGAGAGAAGAATGTGCTTTGAACTAGCCCGGTGGAGCTTGTGCACATGTCTAAGGCAGCAGTTCTCCACCCCGGCTGCCCACTAGAATCACCCGCGGAACTTTGAAAAGGTACCACATGCGGTCCCCACTGCCTGGGACTGGGACTTACTGTGCTGGGATGGAGCCCAGGGGATCTGTACAAGGTTGGGAACCAGACTAAGAATCAGTGGTCCAGGGCAAAGAAAATAAGCCAGGGATAATTGCCCTAGGGCCAAGCTCTAAAGCCGCTGGATAATTAGCCTGTGGAAATGGAGGTGAGGACTTCCCTTCAAGGTCAGGAGTGTCCAGGGAGAAAGAGTGTCTGTGTTTACTCCCTATTCCTTGTTCCCCACCCCAGCCTCTGTAAGTGCCCCATTAACTTTTACCCATTGGTCTCTATTTAGCTATGTTTGGGGGATTGGCTCCTTTTCCAACAAGAAACATAGGAAAGCTCCTTGGTGTAGGCAGAGGCTTTTTCATCATCAGTCTGGTACGTAATGCTGGCTTCTCTTGCCTACTGCCCAGTAACCTGGCTTGGTTCCCTTCTGAAAGGCTTCTCTGAGCTGACCGGCAGGGCTTGGCTGACCACTCAGTATTCTGACTCATGGCTGGCACTCCTCTTTTGAGTGAGGAGGTTCAGTCTCCTCTCTTGATCATGCATTGCCCCAGATTCCCTGCCTCTTCTCCCTTACTCCTAGTTCTCTGCCCACAGTCCTGGTACCTCTTTCCTGGCTTCAAACCACTGCTTTCTGGGGCCTTCCGTTAGCATGTTCCTTGCCCTCAGGTTGTTGACTGTGCCCTTTGGGTGCGTACCTCCTGAACCTTGTAGCTGAGTTTACCCACACATTTTTATATACTCACATACAGCCAATGTCTGCTCTCTGCCATCTGCAGCCACCGAGGAGTTAATTTGTCTGAAATTCAGCCAAAGCTGACTCATGCCTCTTCTTTGAGGTCTCCTGGAGCCAAATGAAAGGCATGAAATGGTCTATGAAACCTAGCATGTCAGATGAGATAATATACATGAAAGGCCTTAAACCATAAAGCACAACACAAATATGAAGTATTGATAATAATAAGCAGCAGCATTGTATATGCCATCTGGGCTATGGGTAGTAGGCAGCAGGGGTACCAGATGAGGCACAGAGGCTGATCAAGTATAGACAGGCGAGACCTTTGCAAACCAAGACATTCAAGAACTGGGACACCAGGACTAGGTAGGCAGATGGGGAGGGAGCAGCACTTTAAAGTAGAGGTCAGAAAGCCCTGCCTGGTGTAGCTCAGTGGATTGAGCGCGGGCTGGGAACCAAAGGGTCCCGGTTCGATTCCCAGTCAGGGCACATGACTGGGTTGCAGGCCAGGCCCCCGTGAGGGCCATGTGAGAGGCAACCATACATTGCTGTTTCTCTCCCTGTCTCCCTCCCTTCCCCTCTCTCTAAAAATAAATAAAAATAAAATCTTTAAAGCAGAGGTCAGAGTTCACGACATAGCGAGAGTCCCAGAAATAAGAAAGAACTAGAGGATTTCCATCAGCAAGACCTTTTGGTTCTACCCTGGCCACTTGTTGCCGCCACCCTGGTCCCAGTGCCATCCGCTCCTGCCTGTACTGAGGTAGCAGGCCCTGCCCGGTCTGCTTGCTCTCACCTGTGTTTCCTACAGTCCATTCGCAGCACAATGGCCCGCATGATTCTGCCAAAAGTAAAACACACCATGTCATGTCACTCTACACTCAAAATGCTTTAATGTCTTCCTTTTCTCGGGATAAAAGCTGAAGTCCCTTACCATGGTTTATGAGGCTCTGCACAGTCTGGCCCTGTTACCTCTTGAATCTCAACCCCACCACCTACTCATCCACTCCAGTCACCGTGGGCTTCTTGCTGTTCTTCAAACCCTCAATGTCATTCCTGCCCTTTGGTCTTTGCCCTTGCTGTTCCCACTGCCTGGAACCCCTTCCTACTTGTTCACTCTCACTTCATTCAGGGATAGGCTCAGGTGTGTCATCCCTGATTTCGGGGGTCAGCCTAACCTGACGTCTCTGTCTTAAGTAGTGCTTCCCCTGCCCTAGCATGATTTATCTCTAACTCAGCTGTATTTTATACAGGAGTGAAATAAGAAACATATAATAAATATTAATTTATTCTCTGACTTCTCTGCTAAAATGTAGGCTCCATGAACAAACAAATTTGGTCTCTCTTGTTAGGGAACTTGCACAGAGCCTTACGTTGTTGAATGAATAGTTGACTAAACAAAGAGGATAGAGATTTAAGACTCTAGCAACAAGGCAAGACGTTGATTAAAGGGGCAGAGTGTTAGTCCTCAGCTTTCCTGTGGTTCTGTGGAGACAGGGACCTTATTGTTCCCCAGGGTGACTGGCCTTGGGTTTACCGATGGGGATTATTGTTCCAAAGAGGGAGAAGACAAGAGAAGCCACCCGCCAGATTCCTGCGCACTCCGGAGCTGAGCTGTTCTGGGGATTCCAAGGGGAAATCAAGGGTCCCAGTGGGGAGGCCTCAGAGATGTAGAAATTTTTATCAAATTCTGTCTCCAAGGGCCCTGTTTCTCTTGGAGATGAGCTTTTAAATCTTTGGGAGAAATCTTTCATTGTCTCTCTTATCCCTTAGGGGATATCCTTGGCCAGCCCAACTGCTTTCACATTTATGGCAAAGTAAAACAGCAAGACGGGAGAGCGCATGGGCACAAGGAGCCAACTGCGGCTCTGTAGTTCCTTCCTAGCTGTGTGATCATAGGCAAGTTATTGCGGCTTTTCAGAGCCTCGCTACCACCTCTGTAAATGGGGAATGATGATTGTGCCTGTGCCAGGCATGCGGTAAGGATGAGATGTGACCGTGCATTTTAGGCACAACATTTAGCATGGTGTGACACTTGGCAAATGTTCAGCTATTATTATTGTCAGGGTTGCAAGTGCTAGAAGAACTAGTTCTTGCCCAGGGGAAGCTCCTCAGAGTTCCCATCCACAGAGCTTCTCAAACTTTAATGTACATATGTGTCACTTGGGACAATCTTGTTAAAATGCAGCTTCACGTTCAGGATACTGGGAAGGGGCCTGAGACTCTGCATTTCTAACCACCTCCCAGGTTGTACTGATGCCACAGAACAAGCTCTGAATAGCCAGGTCCTATGAGAGAAAGAGTCAAGGGAATTAAATACTGGTGAATGCATTTCCTTGAAGTCTTATAGCCTATGATTTCAACCATAAAGGCAGCCTGAAATTACTACTTCATAACCCAGAAGAGCTGCATTGTTCCCAACCACTCTCTCCATTGGTACCCCTGAAGCTAATTCCAGCTCTCCCCACCCCACCCTATCATACCAATCCTGCAGTGATACCTCATACAAAGATACTCACCCCCTCCAAGGAAGTTTCACTCAAAACAGAGAAAAAAGAGAAAGAGGAGCTGGCTTCTTTTTTAACTTAAATCTGCTCCTGGGTTTCCTTGGCCCTCAGACATATGGCCAGGCACGCATTTTCACGGCTGCTTAATGGTTTGTAAAGCAATTGTTTGAGAAAACATGGCTACAGCAAGCCAGGTGAAAGGGACAGAGGGATTAATGGGCCAATGTTATCTTTGCTGAGCACCAGGGCTGCTCCAGCTCCTTTCCTCTCTCCACCCAACAGTGACAGATGGCTTCCACATGGTTTGACCTACTGTTTGGCCAGATTTGACCAGATAGTCATCCATCAACTGCCCTGTTTGGCCCCCTAGAGGGCACCCTGTGGTTTGTGGGAGGCAGAAGTTGGAGTTTTCCTTTAGAGCTCATCATATCTCAGCTATTGGCAGAAGAGTTTCAAGCATGGACAGTTCTTATTCCAGATGTTACTATGCCAGTGTCCATATGTTTCGAGGTAGGATCAGCAGGTTTACATTGTAATGTTAAACATGTTAAACTAATTAATCATAAGCTGATGGTTTAACAGCTTCAGTACCCAAAGTGAGTTTGGTACTAGCGAAGATGTAAGCGGTACATATGGCACTATTGATGTGGAGAAAGGAAGCGAGGTTCAGCTTTTTCCATTGCCTTGGCCCAGTCTTTTTATTTTCTTACTGATGTTAAATGTTGCTTACAAAGCCACTGAAAGCAGTGTGGGAAAATCTCCAAGTACTTCTCCTTATGACTTTGTTTGAGTGTGACAAAATGAGAACTTCAATGAATATAAGCTTCAAGGCTTGTGAAAAGGTAGCTTTAAGCAGAAAGGTCATACAGGCTAGGAATCAAGAGGCGTGGGTCTAGTCCCAATTTGCCTCTCTTTGTGTCTTTGAACACATCACTTGATTGACTTAACAAATTTTTAAGTACCTACTAGGTGGACTCAAGAAATGTCTGGGCTTTTTTTTTCCTAACTGAGATTAAAACGAGATTGCTACATGAACTAAAAAACTTTAAATACTGTGTTGATGTTCCTTTCCTTATAAAAGCAATATTTGCTCACTAAAACTTGCCTATTTCACTTATATGTAAATTGTACTTTACTTTCAAAAAAGTTCTACCAAATTAAAACGAGATGGAGAAATCTGAGTAATTATAGCTTTCAAGGAATGCAAACTTACCAAATCATTAAAATTAAATATACATCAAAATAATTTTTAAAACTAAAAATATTAAAAATACTAAATGCATTAAAATTAAAAACATTTTCACAACCCCTAACGTTATTTACAGAGGAAACAAAAAAAAACTGTAAATAACTTTTGTATCTCAATGAAAAGGAGTTTGACAAAAGCTAAAGGTTAAACATAACTTCCCTGTTAGCGCCATCACCCATAGGCACTTGATATTTTGATGTTTCAGTGGGATGAAAAAGCCTGTGGGATAAAATATTATATACTTATTTTGTATAATTTTAAGAAATTATCTTTAAAATATATGTTATTTTAAAAAATCTTCTCTATATACAGAGAATTGAGATGAGAAAAAGATTCTAAAAAAAAGATCCCCTTACCATGTGTACAAAATAAGCAGTCAATAACTGAAAATATTTGTGTGTACTTTTTGGTATGCATGACTTTTTTCAGCTGAGGCCACACTATTTTTATATATATTTTGTCTTTCACATTTTGATTTAACATTTGTTTTTTATTTGACCTGAATGATTTTTGCTGAGTGCTTTGGCTTTTGGCAGTATTGCCTGGCCTCTGTCCCTTGACTTTTGGGTTTGGGGAGGCCAGGTCGCCAGAGCTTGTCTAGGGGACGGAATCCCTTTCAGGAATGCGGCCACTACGTGGTTGTTGTGCCTCACCTTCTCTGGTGATCTGATGGATTACAGCTTCCATTTTCCATTTTCATAATAATAATTTGAAGCCGCAGCCCATTAACTGGAAAGGGATGGAGAACCCGATGCCCAGGACTCATTCCTCCCAGAGGTGAGACAGCTCTTCACTGACTCCCCTCTGCCTCTCTGGAGGTGAATATGAAAAACATAGCCCCTGGACGGCAAAAGAAGGGCCACATGCCCAGCCTGGCGAGGGCGCTTCTGCTGCCCTTTGCAAAATGGTCAGTAATAAGGATCTGTTCTCTTGTCTGAGGACAAGACATCCCCACTTTTATGTGCTTTGGACATGGCTAACACATGCCAAGGGAGTAGAGATGCCTTAAGAAGGTTGTCCCAAGAGACAAAGAGTTATATTTTTCCAACTTAAGTTATGGGAGAACACTGTGTTGAAAGAGCATGGCTCACAGAGCAAGTCACTGGCTGACTCTGAATTCTCTGGTGGACCATTCAGAGCATTAGACCCTTGAATTGTAGAGGAAGGACAGCTGCCACCAGAGGGGCTGTGTCGTGCAGGGCAGTGGCCTGACAAGCAGCCAGGGCAGTTTCACCTGCTGCAGGGATATTTCTCAGGAATAGTAGGGCACATTGTGGCGAGCTACCTGTGAAATATAATGGTACCTTAGACTCTTGTTAGAGTATTTACCTCTCGTTGGAATAGTTGATATGTTTTTCTTTTGTTATGCTTTTAACTAATATTTTGAGTTGGTTTGCATTTAATTTGGAGAGTTAACACCAACCTGCTGGAACTGGATGAGGGGAAAGATCTGACATTCTTTGAGTTATTGGTTATATGCCAGGCAATGGACTGGATGCTTTGTGTCTTGTGTAACCCACAGGAGGGAGTTTCTGATTCAGAGAGTGAATGTATGGCCACAAGAGTATAAAATTCACCTCTGTTTATAGGAGTGAAGTGAATGGGATTCAAATATATACATGTTCGGAAATTATCTGTTCTTACACTCAGGTCTTGACACAGAGCTTAGGGTTACCAAAGTGATGGCTTGCATCATGTGATTATTTCTAGAAGAACCAGTATCTCTTTCAAAGTGTACCACATAAAAACTTCACTTAAAGACCTGGCTGGTATAGCTCAGTGGATTGAGCACGGGCTGGGAACCAAGCGGTCCCGGTTCGATTCCCAGTCAGGGCACATGCCTGGGTTGCGGGCCAGGTCCCCGTGAGGGCCATGTGAGAGGCAACCATACATTGCTATTTCTCTCCCTCTCTTTCTCCCTCCCTTCCCCACTCTCTAAAAATAAAATAAATAAAATAAATAAATTAAAAAAAGAAAACTTCACTTAAAGAAAAAAGTTATCTGGGTTTTGAAGTGGAAAGTCATTATCTGTGAGCACCTTTGCATGTTTTCATAGCCAGCCGGGGCAGCCAGGAGCCAGGTTCAAAGTGAAAACCATTGGCAGGGCTGAAAACTTGCACCAAGATCCTGCCAAGAAGTTCTTTCAGGAGAATGACTCTGTTGCATTGATTTCGGTTCATCACAACAGGAGACAAGTCCTCAGGAGAAGGAGCCCTCCGTCCTGTAATCTCCAGTTAACAAATAAATGCAGGAATGAAATGAGAAAACAGATAATTTTGTAGGCAACAAAAGTAGGGGCAGGGTGTAAATGTGGAGGGTTTTTGAGTTAGTGAGATTTTGCTGTAGGTTAGTTATTTTTCCCATTTGTGACCAAAATGGTGGGAGGAGAACCTTTGCGGGGAGCAGGATCTGGTGAATGAAGCAACAGACAATGCTGTGGGCACCTTGCGTTCTTCAGGGTAGTATTAATATCTTGTACTATGCAACACTTTGAATAATGATAATAAAAATAGCACTACATACATGTGGGGGTTTAAACTAACAAAGCAACTGCAATAGCATAAACAATAAAATATAATTTTTTAAAAAAGTAAATTAACAAAACAGTTTTGAAGTTAGGGATTAAGATGATACTAAGCCAGAATTATTAGCTATCTTATTAATTTTTGGCCAGGTTAGTCTAGGCAGCTCTGCTCAGGGGAAGGAGCTGAAGAGGACGGGTGGGGGGAGCAGCAGGTCTTCGTCACTCAGCTGTAGCTGTGGCCCTCACATGACAGGGCAGAGAGCAGAGCCAGGAGGAGGAGCTAAGGCACGCGGCAGACAGCCGAGGCTGGGCTGTGTCCCTCCGCGGTACGCAGCACTCCTCTCCGTGTCTCACTCCATGCCCTCTTCCTCTCCCCAGCCCTTTAGCACGCAGGGCAGTCTTCTGAAAGCATGAGTCAGGTCATTTTCTCTTTTGTTTAAAACCTCAGCCCTGGCTGGTGTGGCTCAGTGGATTGAGCCCTGGACTCCGAACCAAAGGGTCTCCTGTTCAATTCCCAGTCAGGGCACGTGCCTGGGTTGCAGGCTAGGTCCCCAGTAGGGGGTGTGCAAGAGGCAACCGCACATTGATATTTCTCTCCCTCTCTTTCTCCCTCCCTTCCCTTCGCTCTAAAAATAAATAAATAAAATCTTTTAAAAAAAGTAAAACCTTCCCCTTGCACATAGGCACTTGAAAGTTTTGAGTTACCCTTGTTTCTTCAGTTTATACCCCACTTCCTCCAAAGAAGAGGGTTTTGGGAGGGGAATATATTAAGTCCTCATTCCTGCCTGGCACTGAAGAGAAGAAAGAAGAAAACTGTGACCTCCTAAATTCTCTCTACATTCAATCTGGTGCCCTCTGTAAACAGAGATGGATCTAGAGGCCTGGGTTATGTGGAGGTAACACTACTTTCTCGGAAATGTAATGTCTGAGATCATTTAGCTCAACTACCTCACTTTACAGATGAGGAAACTGAGGCACAGACGAAGCAAGTGACATCTTAAGTGAGTGCACAGGGTGAACAAGAACTCATGTCTCCTGACTCCTGATTTTGATGCTCTCGACTGATGGACAGCTCTGCAGAAGAAGGGCATTAAGCCTGGCAGGCAAGAGCGGCGGGGCCAGATTGATGGGACAGGGTGGAGGAGGTTCCTGGTAGGAAATAGGAAGGCTGTGAAGAGTCACAATATCCAGTACCACTGACTACATCCCCAGGACAGACAATGACCCCAGATGCTCCTTAACGGAGGCATAAACAGTGACACAGACCACATGGATGGATTGACCAAAGGCCATGACATGTCATTTGTGCCTAATGACTAAGCACTGTTTTTCACCCAGCCTCTTAATCCCGCTCTTTAACTGTGTTATTTCCTTTTAAGTCATTTGAAAATGTCTCTGCTGTTCCTTTTTTCATTTGGTTCGTGGCTGCAGTTTAGAATCTATCTGCCCACTTGTCTCAGGTTCTAGGCTGAAGAAAAATGGAGATGATGATGATGAACTTGGGTAATGTCACTTGTCTGCAGTGTTTTGCTATTCTGAAAAGGACCTTAGAGGTAAAAAAGTTAGCAAATTCATGAGTCAACATTATGTTTATCCCTCTGTTATGAGGAATACTGCCTCCACTACTTTTGCGAAGCATAATCATCTGTTAGTTTCAGTAAGACATTTTTCTGCCCACAGATAAGGAAACAAAAAAGGCATTTACTGTGCTAGTCTCTAGAATGAAATGTAAGCTGTGGTCTTTTGTTTGTTTGCTTGCTTGCTTTTAGTTTTCATTTATGATCACAAGTTTTAGGATTGTGGGGGTCTTGGAGGACCGCCAGCCTCACCACCACCTCCTGTTTGGGAAGCCCCTTCCCAACAGCCCAACCAGTGGTTCAGATCCCTTCCCTCTGTGTCCCCACAGCAGTGGCCTCTATCTCCATCCAAACACTTCCTTCACTGGGCTTTAAATTACATTTACTTGAGGACTTCTCTTAAATCTCAGCTGTGATCCCCTGAGGGTAGGAATCCTGTCTCATTCCTCTTTGATCTCCTAAAGCCCCCAACAAAGAGCCTGGCTCCCTCCCCATAAATATTTGAATGAGTGACAAGGTGTTAACAGCCTCAAGAAGGCAACCACAGTTAGACATTTCTAATATCTGGAAACTTCTTTCTGAAAGTGAGGAGAAATATGCCTGCTATGTTCACTGTGGGGGAGAATGAAAACAGGCAGTGATAACAGAGGGCCAGGCATCCACAAGACATACATGAGGGGCCCTGGAGGCAGGCTGGGGCCCTGGAGGCAGGCTGGGGCCCTGCTCCTAATGGTTTTCTTGCTTCCCATTTAGCCAAAGGTCTTTCTCAGGATAGAAAAACCCAACAACCCTAGACAGATCTGGATAAATGCATGTGAGGGGAGAGCTCCAAGGTTCAAACCCCGCTTGGAAGGACAGCTGTATCCGACACTGTCCACGCCCCACCCATATCCACTTTGCTGGCCCTGGCAGTCCTCTGCAGACGGTTCCCCCACACACACTGACAGCTTCTGGTGTTTGTCTGCCCATGGTCGCTCTGATCTGGGGAGTGTGCTTGGCCTGCGTGTAGGTCAGGCTGGAAATGCCAGGGAGTTACTCCAGTAGAGACCTTCAACAGTGAGCAATGGGACTTGGTGTGTAAATACCCCAGGCATCTCACCTCCCAGTGGGACAGCTCAGGAGTGTGTTCCGCACAGTGTTTCAGAGAGTGTCAGGACAGGTGGCTCCCAACTGCTCGCAGCAGCAGCCCACTCATGAACACACATCCCGAATTCATTTTTCTCTCTGCCCTCTTTGAATCCTCACTCCCTCACTGTTTCTCCTGGGATCACACCCAAATACACCATCTGCCCCAAATCCTTGTCTCAGGGTCTGCTTTGGAGGACCCCAAACTAAGACAAAGACATAAGCAGGAAATTTAGGGAAATCCATGTTATTCTCTTTGAAGAGAGAACTTTTAAAATCGGTACTTGCCTCTTTTCCTTTTCTTTCCCTCTAAGTGTGGAGTTGGTTTTTCTGTCAGTTCTATAAATAGAGTTTAATTTTAAGTAGAATCTTGTCCTAACTCAGAAAACAGGGCTGGTAATGATTCCTAAATCTCTGAAGGATCGTTATTTCAAATAATAAGTCTCAGTAGTGTTCTACTCTATTGAAGGAAATGTACTATGTCCGAAAGGTCCCAGGCCAGACTAAAGAAAACGCTTATGCCTCGGGGTCATCAGAAATCAGGATGGATTTGTATTCAGGCATGTCGCTTAACCTGTTAAACTTCCACAGAGACCTGTTAAATAAAGAGAGACCCTAACCACCTGGCTCAGGTTTAGGGTGGAGTGCTCAGGGGAAAGATACGATGAACAGGGACCATGAGGGGAGAGGGAAAGAAAAATAAAAAACCTTCATTAAATTTATCCAGTATTAATGAGCTACCCCTCAGCTAATAGAACCAAGAGAAGATGCAGTTGTCAAAGAATATTTATTATCATTGGAGAAGATTTGTAACAAAAAACAAAGGTGTACAAGCCACCCGCATCCTTCTTTAGACAGACACTGTGAGTCAGAGACGCTCTCTGTGAGTGCCACAATGTTCCTTGATTGTTTTGACACCTCAGACAATTAATAGGAGGTAGCAGTTAAAAATAGCCATGCTCACTAGTCTTATGTTAGTGTGGATTTTCTTTGGTCTTGCTCCTTCCTGGAGAGTTTTCTACTAGCCCAGTAGGAAACAGCGTACATGGTGGTCATGAGTTTTAATTGGCAGTCAGTGATGGGAATGAGTGTGAACAAAACACAAGATGAAAAGAGTCAGCAGGGCCAGGAAAGCCCCACAGATGCCTTTGGGGGTGAGGTGGGGATTTGTTCCCAAGTCAAGGAGAGATAAGAAAAGGTCCCATTGATCTTATTTTTAGCATGGAAAAGTGTTGTGGCTTCAGGTGTTCTCTTTATTTAAACCCTGACTGATGGTCAATGCCCCAGCTCTTTTGGTGGAGGGAGAGGCATGGGGGCAGCAAAGTCTTCCCTTGGTGCTAGGAAGATGTAGAATTATCACATAACATGTGTCCTTTATCCCCTTTGGTGTCCATTGCTGTCCTGTTGTAGGTGGCAATAATGCCCTGGGTACAGCTCTTTCCTGAGCAAGAGAGGTGCTTTGGCCTCCTCCAGCTTTTGCCCTAGTCTGAGCCATTACTTTCAGAAAGTAACTCTTTTTTTTTTTAAAGAGTTTATTTAGAGAGAAGGAAAGGGAAGGAGAGAGAGGGAGAGTAACATCAATGTGTGGTTCCCTCTCACACACTCCTTGCTGGGGACCTGGCCTGCAACCCAGACATGTGCCCTGACTGGGAATTGAACTGCAACCCTTTGGTGTGCAGGCCTGTGCTCAATCCACTGAGCTATACCAGCCAGAGTGAGAAAGTAACTCTTAGAAATACCATACTGTCCCCATTGGCATGACCACAAAGATGATAGTGATGTCTACTAAGGTATTCTGTGCAAAATGGCTGCGTTTATGTGCATTAGTAGTTGGCACAAAAACTATGCTGGTCCCCAGGATGAAAAGTATCAGTTATCTTACCTGCTATCTGTGGAAATGTTATCATGTACAAAGACTTCCCTTGGGCCAAAAATGAATATGCTAGTGTGGCCTATACCATCTTGTCTCATACTTCTTCTTTGGGGTAGCTTGCTTTCCCAAATACCCACCCCAAAAGTGCTCAGTGGGTGCCTTTTCAGCCTCCCCACTGTGCACTCACTCTGCTTTGCTTTTCAGAATGCCTATGTCAACATTAACCGCATCATGTCTGTGGCTTCTCGCCTCTCCGAGGCTGGTCATTATGCCTCACAACAAATCAAGCAGATTTCCACACAGCTGGACCAAGAGTGGAAAAGCTTTGCGGCTGCCCTAGATGAACGTAGCACCATCCTCGCCATGTCTGCAGTATTCCACCAGAAGTCTGAGCAGGTAAGGCCTTCAAGGGAGCTGCAGAGGTTGCTATTGGTGGGAAGGGTGGGAGGGTATACACTTTGTAGAGAGCTCCTCCTCTCTCTGAAACACTGAAGACCCTAATGAGTAGCTGCAACAATAATTCATGTCTCCTACTTTCATGGCTCCTGTGTACATGAAGAAACATTGGTGGCTTTGTTTATCATCCAAATAAGGAGAAACCCAGAGTCTGTTTACATGCCACTGGATAGTTTATTGTTGTGTGTACTTGTGTGTGTTGATTGCCTGCCTAATTTGTGTTCCCTGAGCTTGGACAAAAGGGGTGAAACTGAATTGATAAGAGTACTGAGAGCGGGTGGAAACTAATTTTACATGAAGCACTTGCTATAGATAATGATGATGATGATGATGTAACAATAACACAGTAGCTAGAAATAACAATTACTGGATCTCATTTACTTACTGGTACTGGCCAGTGACATCACTAACTTATTTTACAGAGAGAAACACTGAAGCTCGGAGAGAATAAATGATCTGCCTAATACCCAGGGGTGTGTTGGAGCTCACTCTAACCAGATCATGGAGGTCCAATTGTTAAAACTGTAGGAATTTTGTGAACTGGTTGTTAAATATAGCATTGCTTAAGCTAAATTTATATTAACTGTGTCATATTAAAGACAAAGACAATAAATACTCAAAACTCATTATTTCCCACTTATTTTGCTACATTTCATTATCTAGGTTGTTGACGTTATTTATATCTATTTGGAAATTTGTATCTCTGTGGAAATACTGTGCATGTGTGCTACCAGTCATCTCTTCCTAACTCCACATTTGGTGGTGTCACATTGGGAGCTTGAAATAGACCAAGGTAGGAGTTTTGCACCATGGAAATCAGCAAATGCTACAAACTAAGGCTGGATTTATTGTTTTATTGATTGTCTAGAGTCTTAAAAAATGAGGGAGAAAAAATTTTATAGTGCAGACTGAACCTAAAAATGTGTCTTGTATGTAGCTCTTACATTATGAATGGCACACAGAATTGAGGAAATATTCTTTGGATATTCAGAAACACTTATTCCATTCTGCACAGAAGTCCCTCACATCATGGATGAACAAGTAATGTTCTGACATAAGTCTTGAAGTGGTTTCACTTTTGTCTTACACCAACATAAGTGAAACTGACTTCCAGCCAAGATGGAGGCATAGGTAGACACACTGTGCCTCCTCACACAATCAAAACAAGGACAACAACAAATTTAAAAACAAAAAATAACCAGAACTGACAGAAAATCAAACCACATGGAAGTCCAACAACCAAGGAGTTAAAGAAGAAACATTCATCCAGACCACTAGGAGGGGCGGAGATGGGCAGCTGGTCAGAGAGGACTCCCAGCAAGGTGGCAGCTGGCAGACCAGGTGTCCCATATTTGCATTTGGAAAATTCAGGAGGAACAACTGGGGAGTGAGACAGATCGCACAACCCAGGGTTCCAGCCCAGGGAAATAAAGCCTCAAAACCTCTGACTGAAAAAACCTGTGGGGGTTGAGGCAGCTGGAGAAACTCCCAGCCTCATAGGAGAGTTCGTTGGAGAGACCCACAGGGTCCTAGAAAGTACACAAAACCACCCACCCGGGAATCAGCCCCAGAAGGGCCCAATTTGCTTGTGGGTAGTGGGGGAAGTGACTGATAGCTGACAGAGAGCTGAACAAGCGGCGTTGTTCCCTCTTGGAGTCCTCCCCCACATACAGCACCACAATACAGTGAAGTGGGTTGCCCCACCCTGGTGAATACCCAAGGCTCCACCCCTTACTATGTAACAGGCACACAGAGACAAAAAAAATGGCCCAAATGAAAGAACAGGTGAAAGCTCCAGGAAAAATACAACCAAGTGACAAAGAGATAGACAACCTATCAGATGCACAGTTCAAAACACTGGTGATCAGGATGCTCACAGAATTGGTTGCCTATGGTCGCAAATTAGAGGAAAAAATGAAGGTTATGCTAAGTGAAATAAAGGAAAATGTACAAGGAACCAACAGTGAAGGGAAGGAAAACAGGACTCAGATCAATGGTTTGGACCAGAAGGAAGAAAGAAACATTCAGACAGAAGAGAATGAAGAAACAAGAATTCAAAAAAAATGAGGAGAGACTTACGAACTTCCAGGACAACTTTAAACGTTCCAACATCCAAATCACAGGGATGCCAGATGAGAAGAGGAAGAGCAAGAAATTGAAAACTTATTTGGAAAAATGATGAAGGAGAACTTCCCCAGTCTGGCAAAGGAAATAGACTTCTAGGAAGTCCAGAAAGTTCAGAGAGTCCCAAAGAAGTTGGACCCAGGGAAGCACACACCAAGGCACATCATAACCCAAGATGAAAGGGAAGGAGAGAATCCTAAAAGCATCAAGATAAAAGGAGACAGTTACCTACAAAGGAGTTCCCATAAGACTATCAACTGATTTCTCAAAAGAAACCTTGCAGGCAAGAAGAGGGTGGAAATAAATATTCAAAGTCATGAAAAGCAAGGACCTACATCCAAGAATACTCTATCCAGCAAAGCTTTCATTTAGAATGGAAGGACAGATAAAGTGCTTCTCAGATAAGGTGAAGTTAAAGGAGTTCATCATCACCCAGCCCTTATTATAATGGAATGTTAAAGGGACTTATCTAAGAAAAATAAGATAAAAAATATGAGCTGTAAAATGACAACAAACTCACAACTATCAACAGCCAAACCTAAAACAAAAACAAAAACTAAGCAAACAACTAGAACAGGAACAGAATCCCAGAAATGGAGATAACATGAAGGGTTGTCAGCAGGGAATGGGGGGAGGGTAGAATGGGGGACTAGGTACAGGGAATAAGTAGCATAAATGGTAGGTAGAAAATAGACAGGGGGAGGTTAAGAATAGTGTAAGAAATGTAGAAGCCAAAGAACTTATAAGTATGACCCATGGACATGAACTAAGGGGTTGGGGAGAATGCGGGTGTGAGGTGATATGCAGGGTAGATGGGAATAAAGGGGGGGGAATGGGACAACTGTAATAGCATAATCAAGAAAATAAATTAAAAAAATAAATATTATTTCTATGAAAAAAATCATAAGTGAAACTATCGATCAGCTTTCATGTCACAACTATGCAAATATGTCACATATAAAAGCATCCTGTGAGAATCAGTTGGCTACATGGAATTACAATGAAGAGCACTGTGTATGTTATTATTCTGTGTAAATGCTGTGCCACATATCTCTTACATTAGTAAAGTTTATGATACACTTGTGTGTGTTTGTGTGTGTGGGTACAGAAAACACAGTGCCGGAACTAGAATAGCTAGAGGAGTCAGCTTCTCGCTGATGTTTCCTGACTTAGTTTGGATCAGGAGCAATTTTATTTGTATCTATTTTTAATGCAGTTTCCTCAGATATTACCACTTCTTCAGGGAAACTCGGAACTATGATTCTATTTAGCTAGGGGGAAAAAACACACCCAACAATGGATTCAAGGCTATTTTTTCAATGCATTTATTTAGGCAGCTCTTTATTGTCCTCGTGTGGGCTGTTCTAGGCAATGAGATAAAAAGGTATCTAGGCAATTAATTTGAATGGAGCCGTGCACCCAGGCGAGAAGAATCATAGACAAAAATCATTCCAGACTGTTGGGTGAAAAATTATTTGCATTTTAAAGGTGTGTTTTTCCACCTAATAAATCTGAGTGATCTCCGTTGGCTCTCCATTTGTGCACAGAAACCTATAGTCTTCCATAGTTGTTAATTTTCATTTTTAAATAATTCGCTATCTGTCAAGGTCTATACCTATATATCACATTCCAGGAGCCACTGCCATCATAGGCATAGTACAGTCTGTCCCCCTAAGCTGCCCCTCCCCTCTTCCACCCCTGAGGCTACTGACCCAGCAGCCTCAGTTAATCTCCATTCCTTGTGAGAGTGGTCTCTGCAAGCTCCCTGAGGGGCCTGTATTATATGTTCTTTGCTCCTCTTCACAAATCTATATACACACTATAATGTACCCATATGGAAACATGCTGTTACATTAAATGTAGCCCCCCATATGTGCCCATGAGTGTGCAAGGGACAAGCAGCTCTAATGTATACATGTAATGTAATGAGCTGTTTGCACACCTGTATTTTCTAGTCAATATGTGGATATAATCTGTTGAACATGCAGATGACTCCCACCCCCAGCGGTTTCATAATAGTTGTCTTTGTCTGTGGAAACCACACTTCTTAAACAGGTACTCGGTCTGCTTCTTACATGGGGTTAATATTTGTACAATTAAAGAAAAAAGTCCACCCTCTGCAGTGGCCTCTGAAGGCTTCCAGAGGTCCTGATGATGCTTCTTCCCAAGGTCTCTGCATAATTTTTCCATTGCCCCCGCCCCAATGCTCCACACTGACCCAGCTGGCATTTCCTTCCAGTTCCTGTCGGGAGTGGACGCCTGGTGCAAGATGTGCAGTGAAGGTGGCCTGCCATCCGAGATGCAGGACCTGGAGCTGGCAATCCACCACCACCAGTCTTTGTATGAGCAGGTGACTCAGGCCTACACAGAGGTGAGAACCAAGGGGGACACCCAAGGGTACCAAGTGTGTGTGTATATGGGTGGGTGGCAAGAACACTGGCCTGTACACTCGGGAAAAGCCCAGGTTGGACCAAGAAGAATAGATGCTATTTTTCTGTCTTTGGAGACTCTTTAAGATCTTGGATCTATGAATGATTGTGTCTCCAGCCAGGAGGCAGAAAAAATGGGGCCAGCAGCAGACATCACCTTGGGTATGTGTGAAGATTGGACTCTCTTCTCTGGGGAAGGACTATATACAGGCAACACTGCTCCCCTGGAGTTCGCTTTCTGGCTGCTGTACAGGAGCCTGCCACCCATTTTGTGAAGCAGCTCATCACCAGACGGTCCAGAGGAAAACTCACCATAGGGCGCACATAAGTGTTTGTAGGAGAAATTGCCATGGAAGTGAAAGACAAACTAAAAGACCATTCTTCTGGAAAATCAGAGGTTGGGGCATTATTCAAAGTTAAGAAAGGAAAAAAACGTTTTTTTCAAACTTTATTGTTGTTCAAGTACAGTTGTCTCCTCCCCCACCCCCAGCACTCCCCCCACTCCAGCCATCCCCACCTCCCACCCCTGATCCTACCCGCCTTTGGTTTTGTCCCTGTGTCCTTTATACATGTTCCTGAAAATCCTTCCCCCCTTTCCCCGCCCCGCCCCATTATTCCTCCCCCCTCCCCTCTGGTTACTGTCAGTTTGTTCTTAATTTCAATGTCTCTGGTTATACTTTGCTCGCTTGTTTGTTTTGTTGATTAGGTTCCAGTTAAAGGTGAGATCATATGCTATTTGTCTTTCACTGCCTGGCTTATTTCACTTAGCATAATGCTCTCCAGTTCCACCCATGCTGTCGCAAAGGGTAGGAGCTCCTTCTTTCATTCACTGCATAGTAGAGTAAAAGGAAAAGGGCTTATAGGTGCATCTGTGTGGACGTACACAGGTAAGTAGGTTTGCTGATTGGCATGAATTCTGAGGGAGGTGGGCTAAGGGCTGAAAAGAGAGGCTGATTAAGGAAACTGGATGAAGAGAGGAACGTGAATTCATATTTGGCCCATGGGTTCCTTCCAGGGCAAGGTCAGTTAGAGCACTATTCTCAAAGCGGGTTCCTGGAACAAGGGCATCGGACTCTCCTGAGGTGCTTGTTTGAGGTCCATACTCCTGGGTTCCGCCCCGGCCTGAATCAGAAAGTCAGGAAGTGGGACGTGGAACTTACATTTTACTAAATATTATCCAAGATGGGTTTGATGCATGTGGAAGTCAAAGAACCAGTGGCTTCTGGGTGAAAGCAAGGGGTTTTGCCACTGCGAAAACGGGGTTTGAATCTTGGCTTCCTCACCAGCTACGTGACCTCAGGCAAGTTTCTTAACCATTGTAAGCCTCAGTTTCTTCTGTGAAATAAAGGTATAATACCCGCCTCACAGGGGAGTTTTTAAGAGTTATAAAGATAATGCATGTAATGCACCTGCTGCAGTGTGCCTGGCAATAGTCAGTGCTGAAAATGGAAACGGGTTTTGTCCTTATAGTAGGCAGAGAAGAAGGCTTGTGAGCCGATTTTGATCTCATCAGTTTTGACCCAGATGGCACGAGGCTTTCTCTTTTAACAGAGCTGTGCCTCTGCCAATGTGTCAAGAATCTCTAAATTTACTGCTTATTAAATATACAAAAATAGAGTATACAAATGAAATTAATATTGTACTCACATGTTTCACATATATAGGGTATGAGTGTAATTATAAATGTAGATAGAATATTTCTCCCCATTTATTCTCAGGCCCTGGCATTGTGGGACGTAGAAAGACCCTCGAGCCCCCTTGAGAGGTCAGTGGGCTGTCCCTGCCTCCCACAGATCTGAACTGAGGCCAGGATGGGACTCACGTGGACTTCGTTTCAGGACTTGGCCCTCCATCTCTGACCACCCTAGACATATCATAGTTCTAGGAGACAGCACTGGCTTAGAATTCCCTGAAGACAGCTCTGCTGGGCTTAGCCATAGGATATTTGTCTCATTCGTGTCTCTGGAGGGACGTTATAAGAGGAAGGCAAGGGTAGTGGTGGTCG
This sequence comes from Micronycteris hirsuta, assembly GCA_004026765.1. NCBI lineage: Eukaryota > Metazoa > Chordata > Mammalia > Chiroptera > Phyllostomidae > Micronycteris > Micronycteris hirsuta. The sequence continues at coordinate 61,474 of PVJI01006981.1, read as the reverse complement.
CCCAAATTGGCTGTGCTCCTCCAGCCAGGTTTCCTCTCTCCTCTCAGGCGTACCCCCTCCCCCTGCCCTCCTCTTAATCAGCCCCAGCTCCACAGGCCTCCCTGTGGCCCACGAGCAGCTACAGTTGCCTCTTTGTTCCTGAGCCCTCACCCAAGCTATTCCCCGGATGTGAAGGCGGGGCGGGCTGTGAGCCCTCCCAACAGCTTCCCATTCGTTGTCACAAGGCTGGAGGTGGAAGCACGTCTCCTTCCACACCTTGCTGACAGGAAAAGACCATTCAGTTCACTGTAAACCAACTTTGATTTTATTGTTAACCAAATTAATTTGGGGTTTTAAAATTCCTATCAATCCTCTATTCACCACTGTATTAAATTAGAAAGATACATGCCAAGCGCTGGAGAGCCACAGGTGTCAATCATATAATGCCAACTTCCAAAATTCGTGGTGCCCATTACTATGCCAGGATTCCATTGAGGAATGACAGGGAGCGTCTCCCCTGATGGTCTCAGCACTGAGGGAGAGTGTTGGGTAACCCAGGGGCTGGATGGTGTGTCCACAATCTTAGGGTCCTTCCTTAACTCTGCATATTCTGAAAAGACAGGGATAGGACCACTTTCAGGAGGAAAAAAGGGTGTTGTACAGAAGGAGAGCAAAAGAAGGGTCAGTTTAGAAGAAAATGACAAGGAAATAAAGAAGACAGGAGAGAGAAATGATGATGATGCTGATGAAGATAGAATTGGTAGCCAATCCAATGTGCTGGGCCCCAGTCTAAGTGCCCTGCGTGTGTTACCTCATTTACTCCTCACCATAAGCCTGAGGTGTGTACCGTTACTATCCCTACAAGTTCCCTACACAAGGAAACTGAGACTCAAAGATGTTAGATGACTTGTCTCTGATCACACGTCCAGAAGGTTGGAGCCAGGTAGAGGAAGGGGAAGAAAAGTTCTGTTGCCTGACCTAGCAGTGAGTCAACTAAAATATCTTTCAAGAACTATGTGCCAGGCACTGTTCCGGGTGTTTGGAAGACAGGCAGAGTCCCTGCCTGCATGGAGCTAAAATTCAAGGGGGAAAGAGACCGATTCAAGAGTGTCACAGACAGCTGGGTGCCGCCCCTGCAGTTCCTCTGCCCAGGGTTCTGAGGTGCTCTGGCCTCCCATGCACTACGGGCTGGGCATCATGGCAGCTCTGGCTGGCCCTTTCCTTGGTTGTCATGGGCCTGGTTAGGACTGAGACCCTTAGTCCTAGTCCAGAACCCCAGGCAACCCCCCCTGTCCTTCCTGTGCCCTGTCTGCCACTCCACTCCCTTGGTGTGACCCTCTTCCTTCCCTGCAGGTCAGCCAGGATGGCAAGGCCCTGCTGGATGTGCTTCAGCGTCCCCTGAGTCCTGGGAACTCTGAGTCCCTCACAGCCACAGCCAACTACTCCAAAGCAGTGCACCAGGTACTGGATGTGGTACATGAGGTGCTGCACCATCAGCGGCGACTCGAGAGCATCTGGCAGCACCGCAAGGTGCGGCTCCACCAGCGGCTGCAGCTCTGTGTCTTCCAGCAGGACGTCCAGCAGGTAACAGGCCCCACACCCAGCATCCATCCCAGGCAGACAGACGGCTTTGTCCCTGACCTGGCTGATCAGGCCTGGGATCACCTGATTTAGGAAAAGAGGGCAATTCAGCCTCCCAGCTGCATCCTCCTCCCCAGGAAAACCATCTGGACTTGTTAATTGCATCCTTCTTACCTAAGCAGCTCTATAGACAGGGCCTTCTCACCTTGTGGTTTTGAGAAGGGAGACTCAGTCTGAGGAGTAGCAATTCCATGCAGTCATATGACATAGCTTTCTTTGGGGAGAGCTTGACCCTCACTCATGAGCTTTCTGCACAATTCAAGGGCCTGGGGGTTATCTGAGCACTGTCTGGGCTGGGGCTCACGTGACATGACTTCATTCTTTACCAGGCATGCAGGTGGCCTGTTAGAGCGGGCTTTGGGGTGAGATGCAGGGCCTTCGGGGGGTTGTTTGGCAAGATTGGACTTGGGAAACCAGATTTAAAACATGGGTTGTGATGGCTGTATGTCCCACAATCAGAGGTTATCTCTGGCTTAATCTGTCTATTTTGCATTATTATACCGGTTGTGGCTTTTTTTAAACCACAAATAATAAAGATACGGTTATGTTTTTGACTTCAAAAGGGCAGTCTTGCCACAAATGCCCTATTGGATGAAATAACCCATTCTTTTTCTCTCAAACTTTGTCTGTCTCCTTGGGGACTTCTGGGGGCTTTGCTCTGAGGACTGCTGTGTTCGGGAGGGAGTGCTGGCTGGGGGCCGAGGAGTGAGATGGAGGCTTCGCACCCCCCCCCCCGCCCGTCCACTGTGACAGGCGGGGCGGGGGCGCGCATGTTGTCAGGCTTTTCTGTAACCACCACATCACTTCAAAATTATACAAATAAAATGATGCTTCCCTCTCCTTCTGCGGTATCAACCAGGTGTAATCCAAAAGTATATCAAAATATACAAGGTAGGGTGAAAGTTTACTGTTGTGAATCCACAAAACACAGAGTTTATTCTCATATTATTATTTACTAATTTTTGTACTATTTTCCACATGAACAGCTGTACACCTACTGTTGCCCCAGCCTGCACCTGGGAAACTGAGAGCCAGGTGGCCGTGTCTTTGGAGCGTCGATTCCCTTCCCAGCTGTTGTTGGGAGGGGCCCTGGTGGTGGGTGCCCTGAGAAGGGGGCAGGGTGGAAGGAGAGCAGGGCGTCCTATCACTGGCTGTGATGCCCTCTGGCCGCAGAATTGCTGTGCAGTGAGTCCCAGGAATAAGCAGGCTTTCCAGAGTGTTCCCGTTCCTGGGCTGTGCTAACTTCCTTGCAGTCCCCCTTCTTCAACTGGCGCAGCGATTGAGTCATTAGAGGCAATGCCTCAGCCTCAGGACAGACGGCGCTGCTGAAGTGCAGCCCCAGCCTAGAAACCCTTGTGAGGCCTGCTGGGAATGGAGAAGCAAATGAGTCTGTTGCCTGCTTCTGCCATCTGGAGCTGTCCAGAGAAATGCATCACCCCTGAGCACAGGGGAGCACAGAGTCTGTCTGTGATGGAGGTGGAGCGAGGTGCCAGCCTCTGCAGGCGCACAGAGTGGGCCTTACCATTCGGTGAACTCTGACTGACTCTCGGAGATTATCTGGTCTATGGATTGTGCAGCTTTCTTGCTGTGCTCGTTGCCCTCCTTCTGTTTTCATGGCCGTTGTATTAGGATGGGCGCTGGAAAGGGGCAGAGGGGCTGCGAGGAGGGCTCGCAAAAGGCCTCCCCAGCTGCAGGGCGGCGTCCCGACTCGGAGCGTCTGGGAACTGTTAGTCTGTCCTGTGGCCACTGTGATATCCACGCTAAAGCTAGGAAGAAGTGTAATAAAGCTACCTCTGTGACTATTCTAGATCATACTCTGAAAAACGAGAGCATTTCTATAAATGAAACTCCATTCATTTATCTCTGCTGTACAAATCAAATTGTTGGTGTTGAGGAAGAGCAAGCTGAAGACGATGACGTGGTAGGGGTTTGGATGTCCCATGAGACTGAGTTCCCCAGGATGGTTAGTTCCATTGTCCTTTTCAGGTCATGGGAATGTGACTTCTGGGAACATCGCTTCATTCACCTGTCTCCCCACTCACGCTCTGTCTCAGCGTGTCTGACAGTGGGACATGCAGTAAGAAAAATGTGAAAAACAAGGGCTACCAAACCTGGTGATGATTTCAAATGCTTACCTGACCCCCGACGGCCGTTAGTGCCCGACGGGTGTCCGAGCTGGTGTTCAGAGGGGTGCTGGACAGATGCACTCAATGGCTGAAGGGAAGGACTCGGACTTTCGTTCCTGACTCCCAGAAATTGTATATATTTATCACGTTTAATATATTTTATATACTTATTATATATATTTTATGTACTTATCAATTTTTCATGTTTTATCTCCTCTATTCCAGTATTTTCTTGAGAGTAGGAACCATGGCTCCTTCCTGTCTGCGCCCTTACAGCTCTTAGCTGTGTCTGGCATGAAGCTGGGGTTCTCTTTACTTTTGCTTATGTTAGCTGAAATTATCATCGAAGGACCCCAGTTTCTGCTTCTGTGAAATGGCGTCATTTAACCCTCCCTTCAAACACACTCAGGGTTGCCAGTGAATAGCTGCAGCCTGCCTGCAGGAATTGCGATGCAAAAGTATTGAGGGTCCCAGATATTGCAGGCCAGACGGAGGGCACAGAAACACACCCTTGGTGTTCAGAGTGTCCTGGTGCTCATCGGTTACCCAGCAAGCTTGAGCCTCTGCAGTTGGCCCAGCACTTCGCTAGGTCCTGGCATGGTCCCTCGTTGGTTAAAATGGCATAGGACCAGCACATCTGCAAGTAAAGGGCTGTTTGACGAGAGCGTGGCAGTCAGTGTGCAGGGCAATAGAGTATTGATGGAATAGTTCTAGGCAGAGATAGGAGAAGTTAGAGTTGCTGTCTTTTTTTTTTTTTTAAGATTTTATTTATTTTATTTTTAGACACAGGGGAAGGGAGGGAGAAAGAGAGGAAAAGAAACATCAGTGTGTGTTTGCCTCTTGCACGCCCCCAACTAGGGACCTGGCCCACAGCCCAAGCCTGTGCCCCGACTGGGAATCAAACCAGCAACCTTTTGGTTCTCAGGCTGGTGCTCAATCCACTGAGCCACACCAGCCAAGGCAGAGTTGGTGTCTTGAAGGAGAGAATTGATTGAACCATTTTAGTCTGGATCTAAAACTCCTGAGCACATCTGAGGCCCATAGATGTTTTACTCAGCAGCCTACGTGGGAAGCTTGTGAGCAAGATTCAGTGACTGGGGCTGTGGAGAATCACATTATTAGTTATTGAGCATGTGTGGGCTCTGGAGGCAGAGACCTGGGTTTCAGACCTGCTCTGACAGATATTGGCTGTGTGACATTGAGCAAGTTGCTTCACCTCTGAAGTAGTAACAATCATAGTATCTATCTCATCAGACTGAATGGTATGCAAGTACAGGGCTTAGCACAGTGCCTGCCTAGCAGGTAGTAAATCCTCCTTTGGTCTGGGTTGTTTGTCACATCCTCTTTGAGTGGTGTTCGGGCGCCCCCTGGTGCCTGTGCTGTTGGGACCCTCAGCATGATTCTCCTCTTGCTAGAAGAGCAACTGTTCCATGGTTCTGCTGAGCTCTGTTTCAGTCAGTGATAAAGTCTCAGAGCTGTCAGGACCTGAAAGAGCACCCAGTCTAACCTATTCTATGGTTGAAGAAATTGAGGCCCAGGGATGTTAAGTAACTTGGCCATAACCACGCAGTCAGTTAATGACAGTGTCAGGACCAGAAGCTGGGTGTCCTGGCCCCCGGGGCTAGATCTACTACCGAAAAGCCACATGGGAAAGGAGCAAGGGAAACAGGGAAGGCGAACTAGAGGAAAGACGGGATGCACACTTGCATAACGCGGAGGGAAGAATGACTGACAGACACATACACACGCCCCGAAGCAAGGACGGGGAGGGAGAGACAGAGACAGACAACGGAGGAAGAGCAAGAAAGGGAGAGAGAAGTTTAAAGACCAAGCACAGAAACAGACACGCATGGCATGGGAGGAGAAAGGAAACAGGAGAGTGAGGTGGGGGGAGACAGAAGGGAAGGAGACGGTGGTTGTCTGACTCCTTGCCCCATTGCCATTTCAGGGTGTGGGTGGTCTTTGCTCAAGTAGAAGCCATTTGCCCTTTAAGGGCCCAAAGCAGAGTAAAAGCAGAGAAATGAAAACGAAAGATAGATGCCAGTGATAATGAGATTCCATTTAAACAAACATCTACAGCCAGAAGTGGCCTAACACATCATCTCTGTGGTAGCCCTCAGGTAGCCCTAAGTACAGGTGTACTCAGCTTTCTCTTCCCCGCTGGGCTTGGGGACAGTGGAAATAAATCTCTAAGGACCGCTCTGGAACTTGGGTTCAGTAAGCTGCAGAAAGGCATGAATAGGACACGCCTGCCATAGTACCACTAGTGGAATAATTTTCAATGCTGATGTTTTTCTGGTTTTAAATGGGACTGTACTGAGCCACAGCCAAAAGTGCATTCCACGGCAGCATCACTGATCTCCACCCTCTGTCTCTTGTTTTCCCCTAATTCCCGTAGTTTCCTATAGATGTAAAGAACTGCTTCCAAGCCCAGATAGACCTGACTGTGGAGAGAAGAACAAGGAGTAGCTAGATTTTTTTATCTTTCTGGTAGATGCAAACTCTATTCCATTATTTTATAGCCAGAGCAACTGTTTTAAGCACTCTCTGCAGGCCACCTTATTCTACTTCCCCTTTTTCTTCTTCTCTCTCCATTTTGTGCAAGAATAAATCAAAGTGTTTTGGAATACCTGCTCTGTGAGGGCTCTGTGCTAGGAGTTGGAGATTTCTGGCCTGAGAGAAGATGTATACACCATGTGAATGGCACACATGTGAATGGCACGCGGCCATATAGGTTCAGGGCCCAAGAAGCAAAACAGCAGTGGCCAGGTGAAGTCAAAGCAGGGGAAGTTCCCTGAGCTTGGGGCTGGATTTTCACTGGTCCTTGGAGCTCAAGCAGAGGAGATGGGGATGGTGGTCCGGGAAGGCCAGGAAGCAGAGAGTTAAGTTATAGCCAGGGGAAAGGGGAGAGGAAGTCTAACTGGGTGCCCACTCCTTGCAGTAAAACCGAGAGGTAAGGCTGAAAAGCTTGATGTGGTCCTCGTGGTATGTGGGGACAGTGATGTGTTTGAAGCTCAAACACCTTCCCTTAAAAATAATGTCTTTTGCTTCTAATCAGTGCATTTGGGTGAGCTTGTGAGGGGTAGCGTGAGGAGGGGTCATAGGAATCTGTGACATTCCCAGGGCCTGAGAATGCCCGAGTACTGGCAGAATTTATCTGGCTCAGTGACTTTATATTCTGAATGAATATATCATATTAAAGTCCATAGTTCTTGTATTACAAATGAATCTCACCTGTTTCTATCCGTTTTTCTGATGTCTCATATGGAAAATTATAGCTTTTACTACATCAGCTCTTGCCCACCTAAGAATATGTCGAGGGGATTTGAGAGTGATGTTTTAAACCCCAGATAGTCAATCTTTTACTGACCATAGTGACTCCATGCTGAACCGGCTTGGGCACGGTGCAGTCCAATAGACAGCTTTGCATAATAAAAGATGAATGCTTTGGGTTGGACACAGAACAGTTAGTTAGAAAAAAAGTGACCAGAATGATGATAGATTTGGAAATGAACTCTTCCTGCGAGAAGGAAGGATTAAAGCATCTGAGAAGGAAAATGCTCAGGGCGTAGTCCCAGATAGATGGGGGACACACACAAGGAGGAGCCATTTGAACTTTGAACTGGTGACCTGCTGGGGTGGATGGGGCAGGGACTCAAACATCAGAGAGACGGTTGGATTCCAGCCTTGAGATTTTGTTACTAGGATTAAATGTCTGTAAACGTTTTATTGTTTAAAGCTCAGGATTCATCATCTTTCTGAGTAAATATGATTGAGCATCTAATCCTTTCATGTGCCTTTTCTTGTTTAGTTTTCCAACACTTTATGCCACGTGATAGTTGGTCCACATTTTACTGATGAGAAAATTGAGGCTTAGAGGAGGTGAGTAAACCCGCCGTTTAGTTTAGCAGAGCAAGAATGCAAGCCCAAGTCCACCCAGCCACCAAGTCCGTGTCTTAGCCTCCCTGCTCCACCCGGAGCACGGGGCTGGGTGACGGGACTGCAGAGAGATGCAGCCCTGCGCGTCGGGACTTTACGATCTAGAGCTGGAATGGCATTGCTCGAAGGGCCCCGGTGGACTGCTTGGTCCTTGCCCAAGGTTGTATAACCTCTGACATCTGAGATTCAGGCTCAGACTGCCTGTCCAGTTAGACCTGTGCAGCCATACTCACACCCAAAGACTCTTTTCCATCGGCTCTGCCGTTACAAAGAGCCCTCTGCAGTTATTTATCTTACATAAATTTTCATAAAACAAACACTATCCATTCTCATTTGTTTTTCACAATCATTAATTATGGTAACTTAGCGTTGCTGACACTTTTCTTTGTAGCATATATGTTGAATAATATCCATTTTTTCCACATTAGTATTTAGTGGTATTGAAGTTCTCAATTAAGTTTTCGATGGTGATAATCTAATCATTCCAATACATTCAAGCAGATAATAGATAACTCTCTGGGCAGGGTGAATGCCCGGAGAAAGTGGAGTTAAGGCTCAGCTGAACTGGGGAGGTAGGAGAGGGAGAAAAGGAGGGCTCACTTGTCAGGGCTGCTTTCTGATTGGAGTGAAGATAAGGAGACTTCCCCATCTGCCTCTTTGGTGTCTGGTTTTAGAGGGGGCACTCTGTCCTCCCCATCATGGGAGGCCGCTATTCAAGGCTCTATTCCAGCCCCCTCCGTGTACTCCCTAGCTAGAAGGGCAGTGTGGGGAGTGAGCTTTAGAGACTTGCTCTGACATTCTCAGACCCTGCTGCCTGAGGATTTCATGGAGTCCTAGGACCCTCCGCACTCTACCCCGTTCCTCTCTGCCCTACTTTCTGCCTTCCTCTCTTTCCTTTTCCATCATGGTCTTCACCCTTGGTACTTACTTTGACTTTCCAAATGCAAACTCTGTTCTGACTGAAGAGCGCTCCCTCCGCAATGACCACCTTCCAAGGAGCACCTGGGTGCCTCCATCAGGCAGGGAAGAGAGAGGATGGTAGGACCTGGGAGGCAGTGAGAGAAAGAAGTCTCTTCCCAGAGTTATTGAGCCCGAGGGCTTTCTTGATCCTTGATCCGTGGTAACTTTAAACACCTGTAATGACCTTATTTCATTTTTTATTATTATATTAACAAATGACAAGACAGTCACCATCCAGGATCACTTGCTTTTGATAACCCTATGCTCACCATGGTCAACATATTATTCTGGAGCCTTGAAAGCCAGGCTAAAGAATAAAAGACTCAAAATGTATGACTAGCGAGATGCTATTGAAAAGATTTTGAGCAGAAGAAATAGGTGGTCAGAGTGAGGGCGTGAGGTATTATGGTGCTAGCGAGGGGCTGGGCTGGAGTAGGAAGTTCTGGGGGGCCATGGTCATGGTGTGCCCACAAAGCGTTAACTAGGGTGATGGGGCAAGGTTAGATATGAGAGCATTTATGAAAAAAATCCCTGGAAATTATTGTCCATTTTGTTATAGAAAACAAGGAAGGTGTCAAGTATGAATATAGAGCTGTATTTTTCAAAGTGTGGTCCTTGGCCCTGACCGGTGTGACTCAGTTGGTTGGGCATCATCTCACAAAGTGAAAAGTTGCCAGTTCAATTCCCAGCCAGGGCACATGCCTAGGTTGCAGGTTTGGTCCTGGCTGTGGCACATAGGAGAAGCAACTGGTCGATGTTTCTCTCTTACATCAATGTTTTTCTTCCTCTCTTTCTCCCTCCCTTCCCCTCTCTCCAAAAACTTAATTAATTAATTTTTTTAAATTAATCTGATCCTTGGACCCCTAGCATTAAAATCATCTGGGTAGAGTAGGGAGCTTCTTAAAAGCACAGATTATCTGGCCCTATTCCACACTTTTTTGATTCGGAATCTGCGGGGAAGATGGTGTCTATGTTTTAAAAAGAACCCCAGGCAAGTCTGAAGCATTCTAAGCTTGAGAACCTCTGATTTAAGAAATTCCAGCCTTCATGATGAAAAGTATGGTGACGCCGTAAACAGGCATCAAGGCACTGGGTGAGGAGATTCTTTCAAGGAGGTGCCAAGGACAAGCCAAGTTCTAGTCATCCCGGCTCCACAGTGTTGGGAAGGGCAGGTGCCGGGTGGCTGGGCGTGGAGGGGCCTGAGGGAGGGAGGCAGCTAAAACTCTGGGTCCTCTGGCCTCTTAGCCACTTCCCAGCACAGCATCTGCCATGTGGAAGGACCACCGTTCACCGGGAAAGAGCGTCTGTATACCTGCTAATGAATCTCAGCTGAGCCCTCTCAGAAAAACAATGGCCTCTCCCACCATAGCAGGACATTTATTTTGATGATACTTGATCCAAAGAGGGAGCAGAAAATGAATTTCTGGTAGCTGGGCATTTCACATGGCACCTGCATGCTAGCCAGGTGGTACTGGCAGTGTGTGAGCCATTCCCCTTCAGAACTAATGCTCAGTGTGCTGTGCAGAGAGACAGAAATAATCACTATCGGACCGCCGTGGGGACTCTCACACATTGTGTGTACCTGAGACTTTAACAAAACAAAATGCGTTGTAGACACCCTGTGGTGTGTAAACTTTCCTTCACTGGCCTCAGGAAAAAAATGGCTTTCTAAAGAGCGGGAGGCTTGGGACCGGGAGGTACAAGCTGAGAGGGAAGGGTTCTTTCATTTATGTAAAACAACAAAGTCTTTTAAAGATTTATTTATTTATTTATTTATTTATTTATTTATTTATTTATTTATTTTCAGAGAGAGGAGAAGGGAGAGAGAAAGAGCAATGTATGGTTGCCTCTCATTGGGGACCTGGCCCGCAACCCAGGCATGTGCCCCGACTGGGAATCAAACCGGAACCCTCTGGTTCCCAGCCCGCGCTCAATCCACTGAGCTACACCAGCTGGGCCTATGTAAAACAACAAAGTCTTACTTATTTTACTGTGCATCAAATTATGACACAAATTTAGTAATCAGTTTCAAATAAGATGATTGATAAGATCTCTGGAGGCCAGATGAGAGAATCAGAGTAGGGATTCTGATTCCAAATTGTTTGCAAAATATTTTCATTTCCTTTAATGGTTTCTGCCCTTTATTACACAGGAAGTTCTCAGATCAGACTGATTGAGTTCACTCATTTATTCAGCAAATGCCCTTTGAGAACATAGCAGTGGCCCAAACAAAGGCCCTGCCCACATGGAGCTTACGCAGGGAGTAGAGAGGAAACGCCCCCACAAACAAATATGTGATAGGTCATACAGTGATAGCCAGTGCCGCATGAGCAGAGGGCTGATCAAATAAGCTGTGGGGTGTGTTTAAGAGGAGGTTTCAGCCCTGACTGGCATGGCATAGTTGGTTGGGTGTTGTTCAGAAAGCGAAAGGTCCCTGGTTTGGTTTCCGGTCAGGACACCTGCCTGGGTTTACAGGTATGGCCCCTGGTCCAGGTGTGTGCGAAAGGCAGCCAAGTGATGTTTCTCTATCACATCGATGTTTCTTTCCCTCTCTTTCTCCCTCCCTTCCCCTCTCTCTAAAAATAAATAAAATTCCTTTTTTTTAAAGAGGAGGTTCCAGGTACATGAAATGGGACCCACAAGTCTAAATGAGCCGGATATGTTCATGAAAATGGGAGAATGGCTAGAGTGGCTGGTGAGCAGACAGCAGGAAAAAGGGGTAAAAAGTGTGGAGAAATGGGTCCATATCAAATTAGGCTTTATAAGCTATGGAGAGAATTTGGAGTCTCTAAGTGTGTTAGGAAACAATTGTAGAGTTTCAATAAGGGGAGTGTTATGACTTGATATGTGTTTAAAGAAACCGGTCTGGCTCCTGTGTGGTTGGGCATGGCAGGAATAAAAGGAGGAAAATCACTTAGATGGCTGGTGGGGTGAGTGAAGAAAGATGGTGGCTTGGCCTAGGATGGTTGTGGTAGAAACAGCGGACAGGAAAGAGTAAATAAGAGAGACTCTCAGGCTTGCAGCTAAGCAGTCAGGTGAATTGTGGTATCTTTTGCTGAGACAAGGAAGACAGGAGAGGAGAGTAAGGCAGAAGGGGATAAAGAGTTCTGTCCGTGATATGTTAAGTATAAGGTGCCCATTATATGCCAAATTCGAGGGGAAGAGTAGGCAGTTGAGTCTCACTCTGAGGAAAGAAATTAGGGCTGGAGCTGTGCCTATGGAAATTACCAGGGAGCCATGGAACTGGATGAGATGAGTAAGAGAAGAGAAAGAAGTCCAGAACCGAGCCCTTGGGCATTCCAAAATGTAGAGGCTTGGCAGATGAGGAGGATGCGTAATATAAGACTGCAGTGGGTGTCAGGGAGTCCAGGGGAGTTCCCAGTGAGGATGGTGTCTGAGGAGCTAATACAGAAATGTTTCCAGAAAGGGAAGGCTCCTTCTCTTAGGTGAGGCTGAGCAAGGTAGGAACCTCCTCAGGGTGAGAGGGCCTCAGTGGTTCACTGATTGAGAGCCCAAGTGGCTGAGGATGGCTTTGGTGGGAGGGCAGCGGAGCACGGGAAGTCCTCAAGGAAGGTTGGTACAGAGTGAGTGAGAAGGGAGTCCCTGAGAAGGGTCAGCCTGGTGGAGGGGATCAGAGCCCATGCAAGGTGAGCAAAGCATCGCTATGAGAGGCTGGCTCAGCATAGGTGCAAAGACTGAGCAGGTTCAGGAGCCATCCACAAAGGATGGGGGCTGTAGTGTGCAGTGCCACAGCCTGGGCAGGCTGCCCACACCCACACAGCGAGGGCAGCCCGGCTTAGAGGACTGAAGTCCAAACAGGGTCAGGAGGTGTCCACACAGGGGGCTAGCCACAGGAAGTTTATTAGGTGGTCTTGGAATTGATCCCTGAGGGAGGGAAGGGAAGTAGAGGGTTAGATAAAGGGTAAACTTGAGCTATAATATCATCTCAAGGGAATTCTCAGCCACCTACAGACCATTCTGAAGAGTGAGTGACTAGTCAGAGCTGTCCCAGGATGGGGAAAGAGAGCTGGGCTTTTATGTACGGGAGTTCAACCTCGGAAGAGTTGTGGCTTTGGGAGAAGTTGCTATCCTCAGCTAAAGGTAATAATCCCCGGAGGGGATTGACAACTGAGGTCTCTCTGTCTGCTGGTGGCAATCACAACAGTTGTAAAACGTCCTTTATGGCGTATCTCAGAATCCACCACCTACAGAGTCTCAAAGTACCTTCCCCAAATACTTCTTAATTACAGAGGGAATTAGAATGACTTTTGCAGTGAAAAAGGCTGGAAGACATCAACTTAATCAAGTGATTGCAGTTAACATCACCAGTAATGGGACAAATATCAAATGTATCCCACCCGATAGAATGCAATAGGAAGAACAAGAATCATTTCTGTGATATTCTTAATTCTAGTCATGAGAAGGCACCAGACAAACCCAAATTGGGGGACATTTTATAAAATAATAACCCTGTAACTGTTACAGGTGTCAAGGGCAGGAAAGTCAAGGGAAGCCTAAAGAACTATTCTAGGTCAAAGGGACAACTAAACACAACACATGCTTCTGGGCTGCATTCTTTTGCTCTGAAAGTCAGTGTTGGGACAGATGGCAAAACCTGAGTGGGGTCTGAGTATTATATTGTAGCATTGCTGCCAGAACCACTTGGGTTTGGATCCTGACCCCACTACTTGATAGCTGTATAAGGTCAAGCAAGTTAACTAACCTCTCTGAGACTCATTTTCTTTGACAAAGAACAAACCCTCCATAGTCTCTTCTTCCCAGGAGGGGAGCTGCTATATGTGCAGTATAATAAAATCAGGAAGCATTAGAGTTGGAAAGAGATTTAGGGAGTTGGTGTGATCCAGCATCCGATTTGAGGCGGTGAGGTCCAGAGAGGAAAGGGCGCACACCCGGCTGGGTCACAGCTGGGTCGGGCAGAGCTGGAGTGAGACCCCAAGGATGGCATCTTTAAGTTAGGGTGATCATGATGGTGTCACATTTTAATGATGCTTTAGGTACCTAAGACACTTCTATATGTAAGTAGAGCTTAGATTCCAAGTAAAACTTTGTTCTAAAGGTTGGTTGTCTCTAAGTGTAGGGGCCCCCTATTGTGGGGTGAGTGGGGCTTGGGTCCCTTCTAAAACTAACATTCTGTCAAGTCAGAAGAATCGAAAAAAATATCAGAGTCCTGGGACAGAAGGCAGCTGGATCCCTTGATTTTCTCCCATTAACTCAGTCGCATTCGTGGCCACTGTTCAGAAAATAATCAATAGCTCTCTTCAAAAGGACTTTTTCTCTTTTCCTTAGCAACTAGAAAGAGCTGTCTCTTCCCCTGAAAAGCATTGTCTTGATTGTATGTTTGTTGAAATAAACACAATTAAATGAGGAAGAAAGGGGATGATTTGGGAACTGTTAAATTGTTAAATTGGCTCCCAAATCCAGTTTAGGATGAGTATCTCTCTTGGAAAAAGGATGTTCTGGGAAAGGAGTAATTTCTGGGTGAAAGATGGGACACATGAAAGGAGGCAGAGCTTTACAAGTTATTTACAAGACTGTGTGCTATAGTGGCGAGCAGTCCTGGGCTTACCTGGGCTGGTGTCCCCAGTGACAGGGTGAAGCTCAGACCTCTTGCTGAATCGAATGGCACAACTTCTCCCTACACGGCGGGGCAGGAACTTCAGCCATATTTGTACTTGACAGTTCATGGCTATAAACATTCATTGAGTATCTCCTGCAGGTGTGGTGCTGGCGGAACTGCTGGGGGCGGGGCAGGATGAAAGGGTAACATATAATGTGAGAACTCCACACACCAGCAGTCCCCAATCCTTTTTTGCCCCAGGGACTGGTTTCATGCAAGACATTTTTTCCATGCACATTGGTGGGGCAGGGGGGGGGGGGGCGGCGGCGGCGGGGTCGGGATATGGTTTGGGGATGATTCCAGAGCATTACATTCAAGATGACCTCCTGCTGTGTGGCCAGCTTCCTAACAGGCCCAGACCAGTACCAGTCTGTGGCCTGGAGGTTGGGGGCCCCTGCCATACACCATCAGGGACCAACTGCCTGCCCAGAGGAGCACGCAGGTGGAGACACACAGAGGGAACTTTGAATGCAGATTGGGAGAAATGCTAAGATAGTTATAATAGGAATTTGGAACTGGAGACATTCACCCCAAAGCTGTGTGTTGGGGTGATGAGTTTGAGTTGAATGGAGTTCAACATGTCTTAAGCAAAGCACTCTGTGCTAAGAACCATGCTGTGTCCGGAAATCACAAGGAGGCTGGAGCCTAGTGGGAGAGACAGATCCATGGGCAATAATTGTGGTTTGAACGGAATCGGAGGAGAGTGACCACCCCAGCCTGGGTGGGTTATTAAAGAGAAAAAGGCTTTCCAAGCTAGTGATTTTGAGATGATTTTGAGTAGGAAGGAGCCTGGAATGGGGACATTTCAAGTAAAGTTAAATATAGCGACAGCAAAACTCAGGAGGTGCGAAGCAGCTTTGGGGTATTTAGGTGTGAGGCAGAAACTTACTGGAGGAGGGGTAGGAAGTGGGGTGGGCCGGCCACAGAAGACTCTGCATATCAGGTTAAGGAGCCCCCTCAAAAACTGTATCCCAGTGAAATGCCCCTTCAAGAATACATGGGTTAATTTCACTTAAGACTAAATTTGTGTTCTTCAAATGGATTTGTTTTCTCTTATTTCTTAATTATTAGGATCCAGCTATATTAACAATATATAATTTATTTTTAAACCATAGTATATAAAATTATTTCTTTGAAACCAAAGGCAGATGTGCCGGAAGCAGATTGACAGCTATCATTGGGTGCTACTTCCTACTCAAGTTCAGAGGCACAGCTGTCATTTATCAAAACCAGAACAAAAATATAAAAATTGAAAGAAAACTTAAAAGGTCTGTCATCTCTGTGCAGTCCCTTGTAACTCGCTTTCTTCTGCAGTGACGAGGTACTCCTTCCATGCAGTTCTTCAAGCCGTGCCCCTGGGGTCAACCTTCCACCTGCCTCTCTACCACGTCCATAACCAATCACCAAATACTGGCCATCTTTCTCCCAAATATTACTCAAACTGTCTCTCCACAGACACTCCCCATGGCCCTGTCTAGACCACCATCATCTCCTGTCGGGATTTCCGCAGTAACCTCCTGTGTTCCCTTCTCTGTGCTTGCTGTCCTCAAACTAATTCTCCACAAAGCGGTCAGAACCGTAATTTTTAAATGCAGATCCCATGATATCTTTTTTCTTCTTGCAGCCTTTTAGTGGCTCTTCCGGTGAACATTGGAATCTGACTCAGCACACCAGGGCTTAGCAGCATCTGGTTCCTGCCTTCTCTGGGCCCATTTCCTCCTTACCTCCTACTCAATCCATGCTAATCTTTCTAATTCCTAACTTAAGTCCTATTCCCTCTCACGTCTCAGCTAACCCTTACTTCTTCAGAGAGGCCTTGCCTGACCCCCCAGCTAGGAGCAGCTGACTGTTGGCACTTTTCACCATTGCAGTTAATGATTAATTGTGTGATTTGCGGTCTAGTGCTTGTTACTCACATAGCCTGAGCTTATGGAGTCAGGGCCGCACCTGCTTTGTTCAATAAGGTACCCGGGCTGTCCTTGTGCCCAGTGCTGAGGCACAATAAAACTAATGAAGATCTGTTTGAATATGTGAATATTCACATCCCACATGTGCTTCTCTGCTTCCCAAAGAGCTCTCCTCATACACAAACAAAAAGACAAAACCTTCTATGTTGGGAACACTTAAATACCAATTCAAAGCCATTAATAGGTATAATTAACTGTCATCCTTTATCATCCTAACTATAATTGATAATGGAATATTTAAAAACTATTGTAGATGAGAGAAATTAAACAAGGGTAGCTAATAAGAAGTACCTTGATAGGTACATACACTTTGGTAGGGTCCAGGGTTTGGCTAGGAATGCAATTTATTCTTTAACCAGTGATGTTCAGAGTCTGGGACTCACCAGAAACCAAGGGATATCCGGACTTCCAGTGCTGCACATTTATGGTATGTACTGTAATTGTCAGGCACTGCTGCTCTGCTCAGAGGCACGTTCCTCTGCGGGCCACTCTGTGTGGGAAGCTGGACTCTACTCCCAGGGTTGGGAGACGGATTCAGGGTTAAGAGAGCATGGGGCCCAAATGTGTGTATCAAGCCACGCTGGCTCTGAATGAACTATCTGATCCAAAGTAGTCAGAAATCAACATTTTAAATAATAGCTCAGATTGATTATGTGTGCTTATTCTCAGGTACTTTTTCGGTCTCCCTGTGTTACTACAGTAATTTTGTTTACTTCTAAATCATTGCTTTTTTGTTTATTCAGTTCTTTTCCATGCAGTCCCCGAATCCTCGTTGAGGTTGCACAGGTTTTTCCCACAGCTTCAGTTCTAATAGCAGAAGTTGGACTAAACAGAGGCAGTGTAACATCACAGAGCAATCAAAGTTCTGTTTAAGCTAAGTAAAAGCCTCTCAGATGTGAAGTAAATAGATTTTTAAGTGGTATGGTAGAGCTAATTAAGTAAACTAATTGAAAATGAATCAACATTTTAAAGATAGCGAAAGAGCTTAAACAGAAAACAGTTTGCTTTTTATTTTTATCATTTTTTTACTTCTTTTTTATTGTAGTTTTTCCATTGTCACTTATTCTCCTTCTATCCTCCTCCCCAGCCCTCGCAGTGACCGCGCTGGGTCCATGCCCAGGAACCCCTTCTCCTTTCGCCTCGACCCCGGCACGCCCTAGCCTGCCTTCCGCCCCTGGGGCTGTCAGCTCCTCTCCATCCATGAGTCCGTCTCTATTTTGCTTGTCAGTTCACTTTGTTCATTAGATTCCACATATGAGTGAAATGGTGCGCTTTTTGTCTTTCTCTGACTGGCTTATTTCACTTAAAAGTTTAAAAGTTGTGAAATTACCCCCAGGGAGTAACCAGTTTGCTTTAAAATAACTGATTTTATTAGAGCTAGAGATAAAAAAAATGAAATGAATTAAATACAGTTTCTGAAAACAGTGCTAGACAAGCAGGTCACACTTAACTGTTCAAAACTAAATTAAGAAAAAAAGTTATAACCTGAAAATTTGTCATAAATTCCAAAGCACTCATGGAGGGCTGCAAGTCAGCTCTTTTATATACAAAAATTATCCCCAAGCTTCAATTCATTCTCAAAAGGGAATTACTAAAAGTTTAAATATGCATAAAAATTATAAAACTGCACTACCCATGGTACACAATATATGGGAAACTTTATGATTAGAACCATTTATCTTTGATCTTGCATGCGAGAGAATTGTGGGATCTTGCAATAGAGAATTGTGGGATCAAATTGTGGTAAATCAAGTAAAAATGCATTCTCCTGATTTTTTTGTTGTTGTTGAAATTTAACCGTACATAATTCTAAGGAAACATAGGCTCTTCTTTCTTCTAAGAAAGGAATATTTAGAGCTCCTTTCAATATGCCTTTCAGTGGTTTGCAAAATAAAAATACAGTTCATTTAGTACTTCAATTTCTTTTTACAGATGTGCCTCCAAGCTTTAAAAAATATGCATATATGTATTGCCAGAATTCATTATATAAACTGTTTAAAATCTTTACACTCAATGTTTAGATAAAGTCATTCTGAAAAAAGCCTTTTTCTTCACTTTAATGGAAATTATCTGACCTTTTGGCTTTGTTAAGTAGCTGTTTGTTAAACCTCGTTAATATATTCATGCATACTTTCTCTAACACCGTCTTGTTGTGGGCCGTATGATACTGTCACTGAAGACTTTGAAGTCTTCTACACTGTGCACAATTATAGGCACTTTAATTAATTTATCTCAAATGTCAGAGGAAGTGGAGCCAAAGGCTGGATTCTGCAGAGCTAGAACTCTCATGCCTGCAGACCATGGTATGACTTTATCTATCTGCTTGCCACAGGGCAGTCTGTAGAAGAAACAGAGAAATGGATTAAAGCATCCTTTTAAACAGGCCTAGTTCATCTAAGTCATTTTCCCAAGGGTCCTTCTAGAATCTGAGAAGGCTAATACATCATTAATCAAATGTTCGGTTAAAGTTTAGTGTAGTAGGAGTAGAGCGGACTCGGTTATCTTGGCAGTATTTGTCACAGGTGTGTCTGCACTATTCTGATTTCACTGTGGCTACCTGATTCATTGAGCACCAGCTCCTCAGAGACCAGAAAATGAACTGCTTCCCTTCTCCCGCATTTCTGTTAGGCTACCCGAGCAAATTTAAGTGGACGTTAAAGGCTTTGGTCCTCCATACATTTCAAGACTTTTACTAAGGGTTTCCACCCCTTCGTCAAGTGCCCCTCAAGACAACATATCTTCTCACTATCTCAGTGTCCCCTCACTCATGTTGCTACTGCTCCAGCAACCTCTACTCCAGTTTCCCGAAACACCAAGGAAAATGTCTGGAGGCCAAATCACTAGGTCTTAAGCCTGGAAGAACATGGAATTGCCACTGCTTCCTAAGAGAATCATAAATCTTTACTCCTTAAAGATGTAAAGACCTTACTTTATTTGGTTGGTTGGTAGGTATTGATTGGGAGAGAGAGGTGGAAAGAAGCCAGAGAGGGCAGTTGGCCTGGTGGTCAGCTATCTTGTGCATAGCTCCAACTGCAGGCTGACCACCCTGGACTTTATTTCCAAGATTAGAGTCCCAGGAGCACGATGAGGCAGGATGCCCATAACTGGCTGCCCCTGCTGTGATCATTTTCATGGTAGAGTGAGGGCCAAGGGACTGCCCTGTCCTGATACTGCTTCATTTATGTGGTTGGAATAAAGGTAGTGAGGGGGTTAAACTGAGCTAAAAAAATAGACTAATTAAGGTTGAGAAAACTGAGAACGTACAGAAGGGATATTCCAGAGATAAAAACGGATGAGCAGAATTCAGTTAACGATGGGACTGTTATATTGCCAATGGCAGTAATGAAATCCCCTGTATCCAGTGACTA
Source organism: Micronycteris hirsuta (assembly GCA_004026765.1). Taxonomy (NCBI): domain Eukaryota; kingdom Metazoa; phylum Chordata; class Mammalia; order Chiroptera; family Phyllostomidae; genus Micronycteris; species Micronycteris hirsuta. The sequence continues at coordinate 41,856 of PVJI01006981.1, read as the reverse complement.
AACATTTCCACCCGACTTCTTGCTGTGTTCTGATTGGGATGGGGTCTCTAGGACTCTCGCGGTTGCGTATGTTGTCACATGTCATTCCTTCTGCCCAAAAGTCATTGTTTCTGTCTTCCTCCTATGACCAGGTATTGGACTGGATTGAAAACCACGGTGAGGCCTTTCTCAGCAAACACACAGGGGTTGGGAAGTCCCTGCACCGAGCCCGAGCCCTGCAGAAGAGGCATGATGACTTTGAAGAGGTGGCTCAGGTGAGGTGCTGGGTGCATGTGTGTGTGTTGGGGCGGGGGGTGGTGAGAGAACCAGGGCTGCATCGTGGTGTCTGCTGGGGCATGTCGGGTTGATAGCCCATGGTTTCTGGGCTGCCTGTCTGCCTAATGCAAAGAGACCTTTGTCTGCTCTTGTATCACTAGGTGAGTGGTAAATAGACCCTCACTTTATTGTCCTCTGAGAAAATCATTCTGCTGGCATAAGCTGTTAATGACTCGTCTATGAGATGGCGATGGCAGGAGAGAATGACATCAGAACCATCGACAGCCCAAAGCCACCCCTGTGGTTTTCACTGCAGTTGAGTGGGAGCTAAAAGGAGTGGCCGCTCTGCTCCCAAAGCTGTGTACCTTCCAGGATCTGGAAGAAGAGATGGTACCTGGTCACCAAGCCATGCACCAAAAAGGCTGAATGTTCCTGGAGAAAGTGCCTTTGCATCATCGGCACAGTATTTAGTTTGTAATTTGCACAATATTCGGCCTTTTAGCTGAGATGAATACCTATGCCAAAAATGGCACTGTTTTCTAATGCGCATGAAGAGCCTGTACAAGAGGACTTAAACATTTGTCTTAATGGTAGAATGATGTAATTGTGGAATTTGGAGGGAGGGTGGAGTTCTGTTCTGAGCCTCCACCCCCCATGTTTTATTTTAACTTCCTTGGGAGTATTCCAAATGGATCCGCAAAATCTTCACCTTCAAGATGAAATACTGCTGTCTAGTTATGGCGTCAGGTATGACCAGTTGCAGGGGAAAAATAAGACTCTTATGAACAAGGGAGGGAAGGGGCAGCTGAGACGGGGACCGGTAGGGGCGGAGGGTTGGGTGCTGCTGGAGCAGTGAGGATGGCAAAGCTGGGTCTCCACGCCACGGCTTTAACCAGCACTGGCTCTGATCCCACATGTGGCACTCAGTGTGGGTGTCATGCTTGGCCTTGTGCAAAGCCCCGTCTCTCACCCAAGGAAGCCACCAGCCCCAGACAAATGTGAGCCAAGACCCAAAGAAAACTGCCGGAGGACAGGAAAGTAGTGGGAGCATACCACGCCTCTAGGGGAGCTGCAAGTGTCTGCTGAAAAGTGAGAGGCCTGGCAGGGGCCAGAAAGATCAGGTGAGCAGTGACTTAATCCTGGTCATTGCAGGTAGATTAGACCCAGCCTGTGGAATAAAGCCTCACTTGGAATCTTTGCGCGCTGTTGGTGAGAATGTAAAATGGTGCAGCCGCTGTGGAAAACAGTGTGGTGGTTTCTCAAAAAACTAAACATAGAATCACCATATAATGCAACAATCCCACTTCTGGGTATATACCCAAAAGAATTTAAAGATGGGATATGAAAAGGTAATCCTATACCTGTGTTCATAGCAGCATTATTCACAATAGCCAAAAGGTGGAAGCAACCCTAGTGTCCACTGATGCATGAATGGATCAACAAAATGTGTTCTGTACATACACACAATGGAACATTATTTAGCCTTAAAGAAGGATCCTACTGTGGCAGATCCTGTCCCACAGAATCCGTATGCTGTGGCTGACATGTAAATGAGTCCACACGTGAAATCTGGGGGAATAGAACTTGGGGATTACACAGTCTCCCTCAGAGGCAGAGAGAGAGGGCCAGAGAGAAGGGGCCCAAGAGTGGGCCTGAGAGCAAGGGGGCCCGAAAGTCACTTGGAATGCCTTGGCCACTCTCTCCAGAGGAGAGCACCCTGACCCCTGCCTTGACAGGCTTTTATTGTCTTTCTCGGCACATTACATTGAGGGTGGTTTTCATTTACTATGCACAGGTCCTCATCAGGTGATAGACAACAAAGGAGAGGACATCAAAGGAGGATATTTGCAAATGTAAAGGCAGAAAGGGGATGGGCAGGACTTGGAAGGTTCAGCATGGCCCTTCGGAAGCCAGATGTGCATCAGCGTGTGTTCTTTTAATCCCGGGTGAGGGAGTTTCAGCATAGCAAGTTTTATGTCTAGGGAAAAGAAGAGGCAGACCTGATTTGCCCCAGAATACCTGTCCATGCAAGGAGGGCGGGGTGCGGGGGGGGAGCTGCTTGCCGACTTGTACTCCCCTCATGATTTTATGAGAGAGGGACTGGGCTACATTTCCTCAATGCGTGGAACGGTTCCCTACAACATAGATAAACCTTGAAGACAATGTGAAATGAGTCCGTCACAAAAGGACAAATACATAGGAGTCCACTTATGTGAAGTAGTCAAATTCATTGAACCAGAAGTAGAATGGCAGTTGCCTTCTGGGTACCTCTCCAGGCTGTTAGGAGGCAAAGGATGGGAGAGAGACATTTGGACTCTGTGTCTGCTGAGAGTGGAGCTTGTGCTACCTGGGGTAATGTGTTGAAACAGAGCCGTCGCGTCACTTTGATGCTCTTGCCTTTTAGCTGTCCTGTGGCTCAGCCCCTCCTCACTTAAGGAGGTTATCCCCAGAGCCACCCACAGCCCTGACCCAGCCCATCCTTCCTGCTGTCTTTCTGCTGCAGCCTCATAGGCAATGCAGCCCTGGTTCCAGGCTCATGAGGAGGCTGTTGTCTTATGTGTTTTTGCAACTAAGTAGGCCTGGCAGCCACCTCAGCTTTAACCCCATTTTTCCTGATTGCTCCTTTACTTTCTCACTAATGCCTGATAAACCTTTCACATGGGACAATGCCTTTCATTTAGTACCAGACGCATACTGACTTAAATTGACACTAAAAGAATGGACACATTTTTTAAAGCTTATGTTTCCATTATGTATTTTATAACCCACCAATCCTGAATGATAGTTGGTATTTCTCCTGTTTTATGAGAGAGGACACGTTATTCGGTGTGCACAAGTCATCTGTCTTGGGGGTGGTTCTGCTGGGATTCCAACCCAGGTCTGTCTGACTCAAGTCGTGTTCTTACCTAACTCCATACTCTCTCTCCTTTTGGGGCTACAGGAACTGGGCGTAAAACTCATTTCCAAGTGCCAGTTTCCTCATGGAAAGTGCAGGACAAAGAGCAAGAATGGCAGTGGGGATGCTGGTGCGGCCATCCTGTTTGACACACATTAGTCTCTTCATGTGATCCACTTCTCCCTGCCTCTGCTTTCTGATAAGACTGTTGTCTTTGTGAGAAAGAAGAGAGAGTTCTACCTTCCAAAAGGCTCTGCTTTTAGGAGAATGTTTCCTCTGGGAGGAGGAACAACAGATGTGAAACACATGACCACAAAGGGAACACTTAAGCAGGGGGCCATGAGGTTGCTTGAGTGGGTGAATCATGTAACCTAGAAATCAATCCTGTTTGTTCCCTCATCCCCCTCTGTGGCAGGGAGTGGGCGGTGGAGCTGCTTAGCCTCCTGGAATTGGTGGTCCACTCAGGAAAACCAGCGCTGACCATGGCAAAGGCAGATGGCTGTCTGTAGCGCCTGCCTCAGCCTGCCTTGTTCTGTGATCTTCATGCTCAGGTGGTGAGGAGGTGGTGAGAGACGCCCTGACTGGAAAGAGACGCTCCTTCTCTCTGGCTTCTGTTCTCAATTAGCTGAGGGCCACTGCAAGGAGAGGAATGGATCTAATCAGGAATTGGATAATTTTTTATTTAGTCAGTGATCAGTGACAATAAGTGAAAGTATACAAACTCTTCTTGTTTTGGGGTGCTGGTAATGAGTTATAGTCAGGAAGGGTGTCACACATGATGTGAAGCAGGAGGCTGGGGCGTCGCTTGTCAGCAGTACTAAAAAGGGTCATGATTTAGTGAAAACAACACTTTCAGTTTTATAATTTCATGATTATTTGACCTGAGGATGATATGAGAAGGGAATTCTGAGCTCCCATTCTCTATACTCAGGTTTAAAAAATTGACTTGAATCAAAGAAGGAAGAGAGCTGTTGGCTTGTGTTTGGCTCCTAGAAATTTGCCCTCTGCAGGGCCAACCCTCAAGCAGAGATGGCTACACACAGGGAGTGGGCGAGGGGTGGAGTGAAGCCCCCAGACAAAACGTTTCCACTCTTGGCATAGTGGGTACACCTGTGATTCTCACCAGGCATTTATGGAAGTTATTAAAATAAATATAAATGATAGCTGTGAAGGAATAATGTAGCGATCCATTATCTCCATTAAACTTTAAATTTTGCCCTGGCTGGTGTGGCTCAGTGGATTGAGCCCTGGACTGCAAACCAAAGTGTTGCCAGTTCGATTCCCAAGGTCCCCAGTAGAGGGCGCGTGAGAGACAACCACACATTGATGTTTCCCTCCCCACTTTTTCTCCCTCCCTTCCCCTCTCTCTCTAAAAATAAATAAAATTTAAAAAAACTTTAAATTTTGTGTTTACTAGCTCCTGAACACATTTTAAACAAACTCTTCAACTATCATTTGAAGGAAATGAATTAAGTATTTATGAGTCCTCAGTTCATCCTGCAGATGGCACTCTTTGAATAGCCTACGGTGAAGCTGAGGGGAAGAAGTGAAGGAGCCAGTCCCGACAGCTTGCCTGAGGAAGGTCCTGACAGGCGGGTGGTGAGGGTCCAGGGCCAGGGGACACACCAGGGGTCTGTTTCTATAGGTCTTTCTTAGTCCAAGCTACTAATGTTGTCTGTGTTCTCATAGACCTGGGCACTAGCGGGAACCCCTCCTGGTTCTGGTAGATTCTTGACTCAAGTCACCTATAAACTCATCAAATAATGGGAGCCATGGAGTAAATGAGATTTTAAAAGATACTTCATATATTTTTATATTTACATATTTTTGGCATGTTAGATATCATCAAGAGTGTAGACGAGTGTAAGATGAAGTTGCTGCCTGCGATAACAAAGCTGTCAGGAGACAGGTGCGTCCATATCTGCTGAGGAGGTGGAATGGGATACAGAACTGTGACTTTATCCTGAGATATTACTTAGAATTCAAGTGCCTATGATTTACATAGCAGCTGTGCATTCTCTGTTAGTGGTCTGATTTATAACCTCATTATCTGAAATGCCAGACTTCCTGTAAGCTAGCTTAGTCAAACATTATCAAGCATTTACATTCCAATATATATAATCTAATGTCTCAAAGCACCAAATCACGTTTAAGCAGCTAAGCATAGTAAGTAGCATTGGTGTAAAATTTTTGAAAAAGCAGACCATTTAAAGAAAGATGTTTAAGAAATATAAAAACAGAGTCACAAATAAGTACTTAATTCAATAACCTTTGGTTAGTTATTTCCCTATCTGACCTTTTCTTTTTTTTCCTCCAACTTGAATAGAATACACTTTAAAATTTTTTTCGTGCAGAGTCTTGGGGTCAAAGTAGGCAAAAATGGAAGAGAAACATTTGGCAACCCAATGAGTACACTTGCCTAGGGGGGGGTGTAGTGACCTTTGGAATAAGTTACATCTTTCTTTTCATGCCCGAGATCAATTATAGCAGCTGCAAATGGGAGCAGAAGGGAAAGAGCCTAAATAGATGCTTTTTCACACTCCAGCCTCTCAGAGAGGATGAAAAGTTCTTAAGCAAGATAAAAAAGAAATAGTGAGGAAGAAAACGAAGGAAAATGCAGAGAATTTAATGTCATGAAGTGGGCAAGTGGAAGGATGTGGAAGCGCAGAGAATGAAGGACAACCTTCGCCTTTGGATCTTGCACAGTGCTCTTCCTGTCACCGTAGATTAGGACGTTCCCTCCACGGACGCTAGGGAGAACTTGCTGGTGTGAGCTGCTGAGGGGGGTCTCGTGACACTTTCGGGAAGAAGAAGGAAGTTTCACATCATGGATAACTCTGAACCAAAGGCTCTGAAGGTCACTTTGTATACACTTGATGTGGAAAATTAAGAGGGGATCAGATCCAATATCCACAATATTACAGAGAGCCTGCCAAGAACCTCTTACCAAGACCATGAATTGTCGCTGCCCCCACCCAATGTTGCTGCTTCCAGTATGAAACAAATGCGCACTCAGAAGAATCTGGGACTGCGTCTTAATGACTTTAAAGTTCTGGGTAGCGAAGTAAAGGGTTTGAAGGCACAGGTGGTGTTTTTGTCTCTTGTTTCATGGGATGGCAATGATGCAGGGGGGCTTTCAGGAGCAAGTGGCTGCCTATGGTGATGGTGTTTTAAAAACTTTCCGGGACTGTGACTTACAGAACCAGAATAATGGCCTTCTGACAAGGGACAGAGTTCATCTTGTAAAGACTGGGGAGGATGTGCTTTGGTAGAAAACCTTGTTCATCTATCTAGAAGGATTTAAGGGAATTTTGAAGTGGAATTAGGAAATTATCCCAGTAAAGCCAAAAGCAGCTATGTGATGCACCACACAGGTGACTTAGAAAGAAGCACTGTGTGAAGTAAATGCCCTTAGATCATCACCTTAGGTTTAAAAAATGTACAAGAATATAGATTGCAAACAGTATTTATGGACTCTCTTATCTATATATCAACAAAAGGCATGTGTAACAAGTAAGGCACTTTAGCACAAGAAGGTAAATACCCCTGAGACTTCAGGGTATTGAGCTCATAAACAGAAAATGGCAATAGAAGAGTATGTTTTGTTTAAAGGACTCTTTCTGATAGGAGGGGTGAGGGTCTATCAGGAATGCTTACATCTCTGTGAGATCCACAAACCTGAGGGTAGTAAACAATATGGAGAAATAACAGAGATTAAAGGAGAGCAAAAAGGAAGCCACGGCCGTTACTAGAGAAGACCGCCGTCTGGTCCGTCAGGTAGGGGGTGTGGAAGATGCTGCCGTGTGAGTTCAGTTCTGGCCCAAGCAAAGCTATGGTGGTGATGAGGGTCCTCAAATTTCCTGGCATCTCCTGTAAATTTTGTGACACTGTAAATAAAACATCAATAAATTGATGAGAGCAAAGCATTGTAGAAACATTTGAAAGAGTATAGGTTGTCTAAGCTCTCAATAACCTTGACCTTTAAATGAAAGGGTTTAGATTTCACTCTTAGAACAAAAAGGAATATTAAAGTCTTCTGAGTGACGAGATAAATTAAAATATAACCTCTAAACCAGAAGGATAAGAGTTTCTCTATTCACTGGCTGTTTAGATCACATGGGTAATATTGTGCCTAACTCTAGAAAACATATTTTCAAAAGGGTATTGACAAACTCTGCTGTGTTTGTTAGGTTGCCAGGATAGTGAAGTTGAAGTAACTAGATATGTTCAATTTTTTTTTAAGATTTTTTTAAAAGATTTTATTTTTATTTATTTTTAGAGAGAGGGGAAGGGAGGGAGAAAGAGAGGGAGAGAAAGAGCAATGTATGGTTGCCTCTCACATGGCCCTCATGGGGACCAGGCCCACAACCCAGGCGTGTGCCCTGACTGAGAATCAAACCGGGACCCCTCAGTTCCCAACCCACGCTCAGTCCACTGAGCTACACCAGCCAGGGCTAGATATGTTCAATTTTAAGTAAATATTTTTTTTTTAATGAAAGGCAGGGGAGTAGGTTCGATAGTTGCAGGCTTCCGGTAGAAGAGATAAGGGTGGAAGGTATAGTGAAGCCACTTTTGGCTTATTTTAGGTATCACGCTAACCCACAGTTGCTTTTTTATGATCTATCTCAAACTAGAGTGAAATGTCTTGTGATATAGTGCGTTTCTTATCACAGGAGGTTTTCCAGTAGAGGCGATCCTTTTTCCTTAGAATATAAACATCCACCAGCCTTTTCTATCGTGAAAACAACAAATAAATAAAAAGAAACCAGGACTAACTTTTGGGGGCCCCACTTTCTCATTTCTCCTTCCCTCCATAGTCCAAATTCTTGAGAGGAGTCTGTATTTGCACTTGTATTTCCTCACCTCCTAGATGCCCTTGACCCCTGCTACTGGGCTTCTGTTTCCTCTGGCTGCCTGAGGTTAATCTTACCAAAGTCTCCACTTGAACATTTTTGCTAAATCCGAAGGACACTTTTCAGATATGAATTGGTCTTTCTGAAGCAGTTGACCCTGTTGACCCCCCCCCCTTTTTTTTTTTTTTTAGTTCTCTTCTACCAAGACTTCCATGATACCATACTCTCGTGATGTCCTGATGTCTTTCTGACTGGTCCTTCTTAGACTTTTCTCCCTTTTCCCCAGGATTTGTTACTCAGATCTTCTCTTCTCACGTTACACTCCCTGCATGATTTTATATTCTTTCCCAGGCTCAAGGGCTACCCCTGCTCTGATGTGTCCCAAATCCATGTTTCATCTCTGACTTTACCCCTGAGCAACCTGCTCATAAACTTGCTGGCTTTCTGAATACCTCCACTTAGATGTCTCAGAAGGTTCTCAAAGCCACTGTGTCCAAATTTTATTTTATTATCTTACACCCTTTCCCAGTGTTCTCTTCCTCCTGTATTCCCCATGCCAGTGAAGGACACCAACCACCCAGTTGCTCCAGCCAGAAACTTGGAAGTCATTCTAAACTACCCTCTTGCTCTCGCCCCTCATAAATTCATCACAAAGTCCTGCAGATTCGACCTCTTTAATATGCTCTTTTCCTTCCATCTCCATTATCACAGCCTTAGATCAGAGTTTGATTTCCTTCCTGCTTAGATTATCACAATGGCCTCCTGTTTTCCAGTACTGGTCTCCTTAAATTCATCACACACCACTCCAAGAATGGTTTTCCTAAAATGTACTTCTCATCATGCTACTCCGTGGGTTATGGAACCCACAGATGGCTTCCCATCTGGACAAAGTTCAGACTCTTGATATTATATACCTTTTATGGTCTGGCAGTTGCCTTCTCTGGTTTTACCTTTTACTTCTCCTGTGTCCCCTCCACCCGCCCTGTAGTCCTGCTGTCCCAGAGTTGACCTGAGCATGCCATGCTCTCCAGTGTCAGTGCTGTCTCCTCTTTCATCTTTCCCACCTGTCTAACTCAGATCACTCTTGACTGACTTCTCTTCATCTTTAAACATTCATCTCAAATATCACCTCTTCCAGGAAGCCTTCAATGGCTTGCATGGTTTGTACTGAAAGCCGCTTTTCTAGGTTACATTCCTGACGGGGTAGTAATTATCATACAGGTCATCAATTTTATGCTAGGATCACCACCCAGCTGGACTGTGACCTTCCTTAGAGCAGGAAGGTATTTTCATTAGTCTTCCTATCCCGGGGTCTAGCGTGATGAGTCTAACATGTAATTGGCATTTGAAAAATAAAGGAATGAATGGTATAGTGGAGATTCCTTTGTTGGGAGTACATCGGGGAGGTCCGATGATCTCAATGGTCCCTTCCAGCTATAAAAATGATAAATGGAAGAGAGATGGATGTTCACAAAAACACAGGCCCCAGAATCATATAACCTGGGACCTGACTGAGAGTCATCCTACCAGATAGACTCAGTTAGACTGCACTACACTGGGCGGCCTGGATGGCCCCAGCCCAGGATCCGGAACTTGGGAAGAAGCATCTTTGGGTCAAATTTTGAGTGAGTTCTTTGGACTCTTTTGTATTTTTAATTAAAAAAAAAACTAAATAATTATTTCAGATGAAGCCATAGGAAACCAATTTTGACAAAAGGAGAGTATCATCCTTACTCTGTCCATATTCCCAGCGCCACTAAGTTCCCACGTTACTTCCAGCTGGGATCATTACCATCATGCTGCGCCTGACTCTCGGGAGGGTTAATCCTCTCCCTCTGTAGCAGAAATGTGGCGAGTTCTTTTTCCCTTTCACAAATTCTCCTTTGTGAAGGTGAGTAAGATTGGCCCTTTTAAAAGGGATCTTAAAGACAACAACAAAACAAAAAAAGTAAATTAGACAAAAGAAGCATATGCTTTTATGTTCAGTATATTGATTCGAAGTCCAAGACAACTCATTTAGTCATACTTTTTATTCAATATGTCATGTTCACTGATGGACTTTTTTCCTTCTCCCTGTTGAGGAGACCCTAATAACAGTAGCAATAATGATAATAACAACAGCAATAACACTTACTGAGTACTTTCTATTCTTATGTTAACTCAATCCTTATAACATCCCATGAGTTAGATATTCCCAATTCTCATTTACAGATAAGAAAGTAACTACTCAATAACCCAAGTTGGCAAAGGTGTAAGTGCTGGATCTGGGGTTAAACCCTAAGGGAGCCTAGGCGCTCAACCACTTGGCATAGAACCTCTTGATTCACAAGAACTCTGGACGTCTCTGCGATCAGGCCTGGTGGGGTGTTCAGTTCCACCCAGAACCAGTTTCTAGTCCCCCTTCTAAGTGTGGATCTGGGTATTCCCTCAGACAGCTACATGTTACCATTAAGTGACACTTTCCCTCCTTCTGTTTAAGATTGCCCTTGGCAGACTCCAGTGTCGCCTTCATGATCATTTATGACAGCTTTTTAATCCAAAAGATCTGTGTGACCCCAGGATGACTGCTCTTTATCTTTCTCTACCTGTCCTCTGGCTTGTCTGAAACATACATACACACAGTTGGTGCCACCCGGCTCTGTTCCCTGCTGGAGCCTGGCCTATTTAACAATTAACTTGGCCAATATCTTGCCTGAGTCTTTATTTCCATTTTCTAGCACAAACCAGGAGACTATATTTAGCCCAGCCCAGAACATTATTTTTGTCTTTTTCCTTTTACCTTTTGCTGAGGTCAGGCTATCATTTGGTAAACCTCCTAATTTCCAAAATACAACCCTCTTAATAGCTCCACAAACCTATTTGAGACATTCCTCTCAGTTCTGATTGCCCATCTATTGGGACATATGTTCTAGTGAAGAAAAGTGTGGCATTTGCAGTCAGTCTGTTCTTCCCTTTTATTGGCCTTGGGCCTTGTGGCAATCACTTAATTTCTCTGAGCTTCAATGTCCACGCTAAAATGGAGAGAGTGACAACTATTCTGAAGAGTGATATGAGGATTAGAAATAACATGGAAAGTGCCCAGTAGAGCTTTTGGTTCGTAGGAGGTGCTCGGTGAGTTGTAGGCTCTGCGGCAGCAGTGGTGACTGTGGTGGCGGTGGTGATAGAACACATCCAAGCCTCATTCCCTTCCAGGCTAGGTTATCAAGTGCCTGCTATCATACCGCAAGAGCCAGCTTGGTGTGGTCTGTTTATATGTTGGAAAGAGTAGGCCTGTCCTTTGAGATGGGTCACGTGCCAAGGAGACAGATCAGCTACAGGTACTGACAAGCTTGGCCCTAAGGTTAAGCATTATGGAAGAGGTAGCCATTCGGTCTGACCAGTCAGAACCAAACAAAGGCAGTAGAGTAATGGTTTGTCCTATCTGGGGGGTGAGTGGGTAGGCGGTACCCAGTCCTGGGCATCCAGAGGCCAGTGTGTTTAGAGATTCAAGGGAGAAGATAGGCAGTTTACATTGGGAAAGGTCTTCACAGATAACAGGGCTCCAGTCACTGGGCTGCAAATCAGAGGCTGGGTTGCTGGGGCATCAGGTAAGGAAGGGCTGGCTCTTAGGGACAGGACAAAAGTCTAGTCATCGAACCTGGGCACCAGGGCAAGACTGGATTGGATCCCATGGGACACAACATGGAGGAACCAGTCTGTTAGTAAGATGTGTGAATCCATTTGATTTCTATAACCGAACTGGGGCTGAGCCTGCCATGGGGCCCCAGAAAAGAGAGGAAGGAGAGTCTGGGCACCAGTGAGAGCACTCTCCCTTCTAAAGGGTTCTCCGACTCAGTGGGCCTCCATAGCAAGGTACCAACTGCCTAACCACTAGCTTCACAAGGTGACAACATGCTTACCTTGCACCGTGAGAATAACATACAGGTCGGGAGAATAAAGTTACTCTCAGAGAGCACTGACGTGGTGTAGAAAGGAAATAGGGAAAGCTGTTCCACAGGAAGGCTTTCTCCATCTGCCCAGTATTGATTCTGAAAGCAAACCTCTATCACCATGTCTTCCAATAATTAGTTTCCACACAGGTCAACCTACCTACATTAAGAGAAACCAAATCGACTTCCTGTCTCTTCCCTCCTTCTTTCATTTCTGTGACACGTTGGAAGCAGGATGGCCTCAGGAGTGTGCTTGCTCCTGTGGAAGCCAACACCATCTAAGCTGAAAGTAAGAGGGAGCAGATGATAGATTTGCATACAGGGGGAACATATGCAAATTCCACAATGAGAATATTTCTCCAGGCTAAAAATATTTTGAAAAGTATTTGCAAGGTTTTTAACCTGTGCTCTAAAGAAAAACACAAGAATAAGTAATAACTTCAATTTATTTATACATATCTTTACAAGAAATATCTCATTTAATCCTTGAAATAACTCTGTAGGGTAGGTTTTAATATTATCCTCATTTTTCAGATGAAAAGTCAGGCCTAAAGAGGATCATTCAAGTGAAGAAAGCAAGATTTGAACCCAGGCAGTCTGACCCCAGAGCCCACACTTACATTCCAGAGAAATGGGAAAAAACGGAGCTTATTCACCCCTGCTTTTGATTTTTTTCCAGATGAAGTTTTTATCTTTGTTTTTAATTTTTTAATTAAAAACTACACATTTTCATTATAGAAGTGCAGATGAGCAAAACAGACCAAAAACAATCCACCCACTCAGTTGTCTGTATAACAGTTGCCAATACTTTGGTGTTTATTTTTCCAAATATGGGTATGTATATTATTTACCAGTTTTTAATGATGTATCTCTGGTAATAGAGATATATCTACAATGTTACTTTTCTTTGCTTGTGAAGTATTTAATATTAAGATTTCTTACTCTTTTCCAGATTCTAGTAACTTATAATTATAGGCTATTAAAGAAGGTACAATTATAAGTGGGTAAGAAGAAGCAAAATAAGCATTGAAAACAAAGGGCCATATTTAAGCCAAGCACTCAGGATCTTTTCTCAAGAGAAACCTTCAGAAGACAGCAGTTTATAAGTATCCTCTGAGCTTTTCCAGTTCCCCAGTGTAGGTGCGTGTGTATTAGGGGCTGTGCGGACCTCTCGGGCCCCTGGAGCTGGCTCGGGTGGGGTGCAGCGAGGGCGGTGGCGGTGGCAGTGCGGAGTGCTTCAAAACAGTAATTTTTGTAACCTCTTTCCTCCTCCTCTTTCTTCCTTCTGCTTTCTCTCCTCCTCCTCCTCTTTTTCCTTCATGTCTGTCCCATCTTCTCCTGGAAGATCCTTTCCTGAAATAAGGGCTCCAGTCAGGTTCCAGGATGCAGCACTTAGCTCTGGTCCAAGTGTGGTTTTCTAGGCGGGCAGGGTTTTCCAGGGTCCCAGCGCTCCGTGTTGTGGCATTCAGGGCGGTGGAGCAAATCAGGTGTGTCTGAGCTGAAGGCTAAGGGCTTTTGAGAATTTGCGGTAGATGTGTGCCAGCAGCCAGCACCTAAGAGCCCTGAGTGAAGGGCTTTAGGCTGTGGGTTATGCAAACTAAAAAACAAACACACATCACCAACAAGAACAACTCGCCAAGCAGATCATGTGTCTTTTTTTTTCCTCTCTGCCAATGAGCAGCTAGAGGCATTTTTATGAGCCAATTTTGTTTGGAATAAATTTTTAACAGGAGAAAAGCCCACTGCCAAATTCTGACAGGAACAAAGCATTGCATCTGATTTATTCCACCTGAAAAGGAAGCTAGGTTCAAGGCAGAGGGAGCTGAGCTCTTGTGGCCTCTTGCAATACCAGGCAACATCCAAGATTCATCAGAATGGATACCTTCATTCGCCTTGGCATACACAAGGCAAATGCCCAGCCAGCATCAGGCACCGTCCTTTGGGTTTCAGTGGAGACTAGCGCAGCTGTTCTACAACAGTATGGGAGCCGGCAACGCTGAGTACGGGCAACTTCAGCTGTAATTACATGTCTCCACAGTGTTTCACACTGTGAGCTATTTAATACAATATATCCGAGCCTCAAGGCCAAGTATGGCTTGAAATATCTCTGGTAGACTTGAGTCCATCACATGCCTAGAATTAGAAAATAACAGCAAGGGATCAGGGCATTGAGTAAAGCTAAAAAGGGAACTCCAAATCCATGTGATTGATGTGTTTCAATTTTTTTCTTCACAATACTTGGACTCTGCCTAAAATTATGGACTCTGCCTAAAATTATGGACTCTTTAGTGTTTTGGAATTCACAAAGTCAGTCTCATTTGCTTTAAAAATGCAGCTAAATAAGATGGGGCTCTCCGGATTCAAACCTTGGCTCTCACCCACCTGGCATAGCTGTCACTTTATAAACTTGTGAACTTTTACAAGTTTATAAAGTTAGAAAAGTGTGAGGTTTATGCCGAGAAATTATATTCCATCATGACTTCTGGTGGCCAGATGATTTGGCACCAGATAACCTTGACACAGCGTAATATTCTAGATTGTCTGTTTTCTTACCCTATGCCTCACATGAAAGCCACCTCAACAATTAGTGCCATAATCTCCCCGTCAACAAAGCATGAATTACAGATTCTTCCTCCCTTCTTCCTTATCCAGTGAGAAGGATAGAGGGACTGGAACGCCTGGGTAGGAGGCCCAGAGCTACTCTAGCTGTATGCACAGATCACCTGACCTTGCCAAGCCTTGTTTCTACATTTGTAAAATGGGAAAAATATTTATTTCATCATAGCTGAAGTAGGCCACCTATAAGATAATGTACTTAAAAGCACGCTAAGTCTAGAGCGCAGAGCAAATGTACATTATCATCATTATTATTCAGGGTACAGTGACAGCGGGTGAGATCATGTCTGGAGCTTGCTCAGGAAAGAGCGACTAAAGATTTAGAGAAGACCGATGATATTGCCCCGTACAGGGTATTTCCCAAGAAAGTGAATATACCGACCAGTCTCCGTCTTACTGAACTCTTCATGCCCTGGACTTCCTATGCTGTTTGAGGGCCAGATTCCCATGCATAGCAGGATTAGCTGGGGAAACTTTCCACATTCTAAAGCTAAAGCTAAACCTAGTGATTTAGTGAGCCTTGTTCTGATGTTTATATAAGGGTAGATCAGTGAGGCTTTGGGGTCAAAAGTGGACTTTGGAAACGGAAGTGGAAAGAACATGATGCTTTGTACATAGACCACTCTGACCACTTTTCTTACATGTCCTTCTAACCGGAGAGGACAGGGAAGCCCTGCTCACAGTGGCTGCTCAGCAGCAGTATTGCCAATTATGCCTAACCCTTCCAGAGTCCTGGGGCTCTCTGTGAAATTATTCAGACCCGCTGTGTCACCTTTCACATAACCCCATTGCTTAATTTTGCCTTTGTAGTGTTGAGGGTGGGTTTGTACTGAATTACTCGGGGTCCTTGCTAAGGCTTTCATGACTAAGGATTATAGGTACAGTCTGCGGACATAGAAGATACCTCTTGGCCTGTGAAAGTCAAGAACATTCAAGAGCTCCAGATAACAAGGTGAATGATAAGATGTGAGCCTGAACCTCGTGGCCCTTCCCGGTCTCATGGTCCAATCTCCAGGTATTCAGATTCTCTCCTTTCCCTTGAGGGCCCTGTATGGGGGACTTTGACCTTCCACAGCTTCTCTGCTCTGAGGAAATGCTCCAATGGGTGAGTCTCTTTACCCAGTCTCCTAAGGAAAGAGAATAGGAAGAACATGTTTCCTTGTTGAAAGTGGAGATCCTGAGGACTGAGAGGGCCTTGGGTCTCGGTCAGTGGTCTGTGGTGAACAGTCCTTAGTGTATAAATGGTGTCTCTCCTGTGCTGGGGTAAAGCTCTGAATCCCACCCTGCTGTGTGCAGGAGGCCTCACTCAGCGTAGGTCTGCTTCATCTGTGTCCCATGCCTCTCTCACACACTTCCCCACCACTCTTCCACACCACACGGCCGCTGCGCGGGGCTTGTCCTGTGGCGAGGGCCAGAGCTGGGCTCTCTGACTCCCAAACTGGGCTTTTCTTCCTGAAGGGCCATCAGCCTCCTCTGCTATGTTCCCCAACAAGCTTTCCATCATCAACCCCGACTTCAAGAAGAAACCCCTGGGACTGTACCTCTTAGTTCATTGCCAAGGCCCCTCACGTCTTCCTGATTTCCCAATCTGGACCTTCGCCCAAGCCATTCTTCGGCCTAGCAGCTTCCTTCTTTCCCTTTCCATTTTAGATTCTTTAAAGTTGGCTCAAAAATGTGCCTCCGGAAAACTTCTTCAGGCTTACCCATCTTCCCTGGCCTCTCTGTGACCTGCTGTGCCCTCAGCATTACATCACCACTTTGTACTGCCGTCACATCTCATTTCTTTCTACTCCTCAGAGAATGAACTGCTTGACATAATTCAGTCTCTTGCAGAACCAAGACTTAACCCTAAGCACTTCATGCCAAAACTTTTCAAATTTAATTTGTATTGATGGTAAACTTTCTGAAATACAGTTCGAATTTCCCATGCCTCGTATACAGAGTAGTCTGAACACAAGTCACCCTTTTTTTCTGATGGCTCGGGGTGCGTGGCAGTGTTCGCTAATTCCAGTCAGGAGTGGGGAGACCTCCAGGGCCCCTGCAGAGGCAGAGGCTTTCCTCGTCTCTTCACTGAGGGAAATTTACACTGCTGTGTATGCCCTCCCTACACAGCAGTGCCCTTTTAGGGCTTGCCTGCATTCAAGGGGGACCTGACCAGGGAATGAAGCCCCTGGAGCAGTCCTGTGCCTAGAACCATGATGATGATGATGATTTCTCTCGAACCATGATGATGATGATGATGATGATGATGATGATGATGATGAATTTAATGGTATACCTAGAGAAGGTGAGATCTAAGTAACCTAGACTTTCTAAAGCCACTGAAACCTCGGTCCTAGAGTAAACCAGCGAGACTGGAAGAGGGAAGCTGATTCTTCTCGAACTAGACATCTATTACCCCTTTCATTTGTGCATCAGTCCATCTTTATTTTGTTGATTTTTATTTAAAGGGTCCTCACCATTTCAGTCCGCATCAGCTTGTCAGTTCCATGCACAGAAGCACACAAGGAGTGGCCCTGCCTGTCACTTTGCTGCTGTCAGCTCCAAGCTGCAGGCATTAGGACTTTGATATTTATGTGACGCTGATAGGAAGCCTTTCCAGCAAACCATGCAGCCCGTTCCAGACAGAGGCTCTTGGGTGTTGTCCAAGAATCTGTCTCACTTTTAAGAATGTTCAAATTTAACATGTCTGTTACTTCTGACTGCTGCACAAAACAACTCAGGGTCATGTTGATGGCATTGTGCCCAGGGAGAATGATTTTTAGGATTTCAGGGGTAATTATTTTTTTAACTGGAATTTTTTTTGCATTTATATGCCACACCAAAATCATGTTTCTTCTAAGCTATGCTAAGCAATGTCATAAAGTTCAAACCGAGAAAGGTGAAGTACCTGACTTGGGTGACATAAATTTTACATATTTTTATGGTATATTTTACTGTGGCTGGTCAAGCATTAGTTGTCTTCAAGAACCCAGCACTAGGAAATGCATCCATTTCTAAGCTAGATATTGATACATTTGTAATGAAATTTATTTGTATTTCTAAATGTATTCAGTTGACAAAAAATATATTGGATTCTTTTCCTTTAAAATTTCTTTTATTTAGGTATTTTTCAAATTTTCAAGGATATTCCTGTAGTTGTGATAACGAGTGAAACACTGCAGAGATGTGTAAATAAAAGTGCTCATTATCCCTGTGCTCCCACTTCCCAATCTCTCTCTCTCTCTCTCCATAATCAGTTATCTTGTCCATCTTTCTTCTTACGAATATAAAAATAAGCAACTGTGTGTAAATATAAAAATTCTGTTTAATTTTCTAAGTAATTTCTAAACAGTGCCCTGAATGTAATTTTTATACTTTAAATGCTTTTTTCATTTTTTCTGATTATAAAATTAAAGCATGCTCACTATAGAACATTTGGAAAACAAGAAAATAGTGGAAAAGAAAAATCATCCCTAATATCTCTCAGAGATAATTACACAGAGTCCAGCAGAAGTAATGCCTGCTTGAGTGTGGTTGGTAGGGTAATAATGTGGGTGTAATAATTTATAGTTTTAATTTGAACATTTCATCTGAAATGTCATATGGTGTGCTTGAGTGTGATATTGTTATGTAACAGAATTACGTGCTTATGATTTTGTAACAAAAAGAGGTGTCATTTGTGCCAGACCCTATATATAAACCATTGATATTTATTGGCAAATTCCCATTTAGTACAGCAGAATGCAAAGAATGTTTTGCTTGGGGTCAAATAAATGTGAATTCCAGATTGGCATCCGCCATTCATCAGCTCTGTGAGTTTGCTCAGGGTCTTTCACCTTTCCAAGCCTCAGTTTTCTTATCTATAGATGATGGAATAGCATAATCCACAGTATGTTGTAATATTTATAAGTGGATCCGAAACTGACAGCCATTGTTATCACTAGTAGTTTTTTTTGGTCCATCGATCAGTCAATAGAATCAGAACCATAGTTCGATTTATCCTGGGGCAGGGCCTGGGCATCACTTTTTCCCTCAGGCTCTTCTATCTACCCTCTCATCCTGTCCTGCGAGGACCACAGATTAGGTGATTCCTTAAGGTTTACGCCACCTGAAGGATTATCAGAAATGCAGTGTAGCTGAGGAAGTTGAATAGTCTCCTTCACTGGGCTTCCTCTATAGTGTTATGGTCTAAAGTAGTGGAAGGCAGTTTCACCCCCAGATACCTATGGCAATGTCTGGGGACATTTTAGGTTATTACATCTGGGGAAGGGGTTGCTACTGGCATCCTGGGGGTGAAAACCAGGAGTGTGGCTAAACATCCTACAGTACACGGGACAGCCCCTGTGTCAGTTTCCGAGGATGCTATGACAAAGTATCACAAACCGGGAGGCTGGAAACAGCAGAAATGTATTATCTCATAGTGCTGGATGATGCAAGTGTGAGATCTAGGTGTCAGCAATTAGTTCCTTCTGAGGGCTGTGAGGAATAGTCTGTTCCAGGCTTCTCACCTGACTTCTGGTTGTTTGCTGGCAATCTTCGGCATCCCTTTGTATTGCTCTAATCTTGGCCTTTATATTACATGCTGCTCTCTCTATATACATATTCTCACGTGGCTGTTTTTTTATAAGGCCCTCAGTCATGTTGGATTAAGGCCCACCCAGTCTCAGTATGACCCCATCTTAACTAATTACACCTGCCACAGCACTATTTCCCAAACAGGTCACATTCTCAGGTGTTGGGGTTAAAGCTTCAACATACCTTTTTGGAGAGTCAGAATTCAACCCATAACAGCTCCTAAACAAAGAATTATTCAGCCCCAAATATTAAACCCTGTTCCACAAAAATCTGTGGATCAAACCCAGGGCAGTTAGCTAAGATAAGACAGTGCAAGTGGGAGGAGTCCAGGGTCTTCAAAGATGGACCTGGAGCAGGGACACTATCAGCAAGGAGGGTCAGTGACCTCGGTTCTTAGGCCAGAGGTGGCAGGCTCCCTACGGATCTATCTAGGTACTGGTAGCCCTGGACCTTACAGTGCTAAATATGACTCAAAAAGGTGAAAGGACTTGAGGAGCACTACGTTGACAGGGGCAGAAGCAAAAGTGTGGACCAGACCTCTGTTCACCACGTTATCTGACCCACCATTTCCCTGTCTGTCCCCAATCAGGGGTGAAACAGAGAAAAAAATAAATTTACAAGCCCCAAGGTTTTCAGCAGTATTTTCAAACCAACTGTCTTATCTCTCTGAAGCCCTGCCCCTCCCTCTCTCGCCCACGCCTCCCACTGACAGCCAGACATAGAATGTAGAAAACAGGGAAAACAGCAACACCGCAAAGTTACATCTTTGGGGAGAGAACATTGCTTTGGGTACATCCCCCCCCCACCCCCGCCCCGTATCTCCTGAATTGCCAGACCCTGCAGCAGGTGCCCTTACTCATCTTGGTTCCATGGGGATTCTGTCTCACCAACTGCTTGTTTCTTTGACCTTGAGAATTTCACATGAGAATGAACTTCTGCAGGGCCAGGGCCACTGGGCAATCCATGTGTCCCTATCTGAACACTTAGGTCTATTTTCTTCACTTTGAAAATATTTTTGTCCACATAGTTCGGTTGTGGTTGCATGTTCATTATTCTGTCCATTGGAGCAGAATGAGGGGAAGGAGTCGGGGGAAGGGTGGCCAGGGTGGAGACTGTGTTATCAAATTCCCAGAGTGGTGAGTCGCTTCCCTGCAGCAGTGTGGATGCCAGTTGGCTGCTTCTGGGGCCTGCTCAAGGGGAAGAAGATTAAAAGCTTCCCTCTGCGGGCTTTGGAGCTTTTTGTCTGCACAGCACTCTCCTGGTTGACTCGGAAATAAATGACACCGCTTTGGGCAACCTCTGGCTTCCCGCCGGCTTCCTGTCTGCATCAGCTTCTAATTTGTGTTTGAGTCTAAGCACCAGTCCTAGCCCTCCCAGACCTGACTTGCAGACCCACCTCTGCCCTCAGCCGCTCTCCATGCCCTGGAGCAGGTGGAGAGTATCAGGGAGAAAGCCCTCCCTTGCTTTGTGTCTCAGTCCCCTAGGGGTGGCCACAGTTTCTGGAACCTGGATGTCCTTTCTTACAAGCCGGACCTTGCGTCTTCTGTCAAACCGTACCCTATAACCTACGTCGTCAGCCTCTAGGAGTGACCCTGACTTTTGGCCCAGAAACGAAGTGCTCCCGTGCTGTCGTTGTTGTAGTAAACAGATAATACGCTGACCGTTGACTCTCGTCATTTATTTTGCTCTCTTGCTCTCTTGCAAGTGACTAGGTGTTCAGCTTCCAGCCTGTAGCTGAGAGGAAATACACTGATTGGCCTTCCTTTAATGAAGAGGTGTAGGTAGTGTGGGTTAGATGGAAAGGAAAGGAATCAGCAAAAGAGAAGACACTCTAGCAAAGAATAACTGCTCTTCTCATAGTTCCTAGGTCTGGGTACATTCTTAAACACATAAAACTTAGGCCACAGGAAAACAAAACTTAAAATTATGAAGTTCTGAAAATATACCATTTATTATTAATTGGGAAAGGTGCTGAAGCATTTTAGATATAGAGAGGAAAATGCTGTCTAGCAAGTGGAGATGTGTATGAGAATGGGACAGGGTGAGACTACATGTGCAAGTGTGGGAAAGCTGGCTTTTAGATTCCCAGAAATAATGTGAGCACTGAAACTACTTGTCTTGGGAGGTATCAGCATCTGCAGTAATTATTTGTGGTAACAGTCTCAATTAGTAAACTGAAGATTCCCAGTCTCCCATTTAAAGAGTATCTGATTAGGACTACCCTTAGACACTCCTTGTTTGGACATACAAATTACCCTCCCAGAGGCAAATATTGTTTGTTCTCTTATTCAGGAAACCTAAGAAGATGTCCTTCCAGCATACGTAATGTGGTGGGTTAATCCAACACTAGCACCAAGTAATTGCCTCCTTTCCTGGCTACTGCTTCTGACCCAAGACCACACTGCCGTTGCTGGGGTCCCCCTCCGTCCTCCCTTGCAAGAGCCAGCAGATGGGGGACATATGTGTGTCTGGTGCTCCCAGATGAAAAGTGAAAGACATTTTCCCATATCACCCTGTTTATAAATTTGGTTGATTGTACATATGTGCTATATCGGTATTATATTTTAAAGATATTATGTGCTCAACTAAATTTCTTTTCTTTATCCTGGGAATCTAACTCCCATTCACATGGAAAATACATTCTCAGCACTAAGTAAGAGGCTTACAAAGGAACTTTTGAGTCACTACTGATTCTTAAACTGGAAACTACCTACATTAGGAGATAAGCTAAAGATCCATTTTCAAGCCTTACTGCCGACAAGATGCTGGGCTGCCGTTTTTTGGTTGAGCACCATTTGAAAGGAGAGCACTTTGCATACTAGGTACATTGATGAGTAGTTGAGATAGAAAAGGTGAATAAGACAATTCTCTTGAAATAAAGTCAACATGCACTCATTGGAAGTGTGTTACAAAACAAAAAAAATGGCAGTAGCAAATGACAATTACAATGTCATAATTTAGAAATCAAAGGCATAAGAGTGAATATAATGCAAAGTAGCAGAAAAGCAGAGGAGATGGAAATTTTACATTGAGTCTTAGAGAATTACGTGTTTCCATGCAAAGTGCCTGGAGTTTACAGAGACGTGGTCTGCTGTTTCAAGCTATGTAACATTCTTTGAACGTGTTACTTTAGCTCCCTGAGCCTCAGTTTTCCCATTTCTAAAGTGAACTTAATAATGCCTATTTTATGATTGATCCCCAAGCTTAGAGGTACTATATTTAAAGAGCCTAATACAAAGCTTAGAGCACTTCAGACATCTGGTAAACTGATACTGCCTTCTGTGACCCTTGGATTATTTAGAAGTGTGTTACTTAGTTTTTAACTCTTTGGGGATTTTCCATAGAATTTCTATTATTGATTTATAATTTAATTACATTATGATCACAGAAAATATTTTGTGTGACTCATAGCCTTTTAAATTTTTAAGACTTATTTTATAGCCCAGAATATGGTTTATTTTGGAAAATGTTCTATGAGCACTTGGAAAAAATGTGCATTCTGCTGTTGTGGGTGTAGTGTTGTAGAAATGTCAGTTAGGTTACATTGACTGAGAGGGTTTTTTTAAACTTTGATTATTTATATAGAGAGGGGAAGGGAGGGAGAAAGAGAGGAAGAGAAACATCGATGTGAGAGAGTTGCCTTTTTGTACGCTCCCGGACCAGGACCAAACCCTCAGCCTAGGAACGTGCCCTGACCAGGAATCGAACCATCGACTTTTTGCTTTGTGGGATGATGCCCAAGCAAATGAGCCACATTGGTTGGGGCTGATTGAGAGTTTTTAAATCTCCTGTATCCTTACTAATGTCTTGTGTACTTGTTCAATTAATTTTTGAGAGGGGGCATTAAATCTTTGACTGTAATGTGGATTTGTCTATTTCTCCTTGCAAGCTTATGAGTTTTTGCTTCATGTGTTTTGAAACTTTGATATTAGGTTCATAAATGTTTAGGATTATTATATCTCCTTGATAAATTGACCCCTTCATTATTACGAAACAACCTTATCTTTCCCTGGTAATTTTTTTTTTCAGAAATCTGCTGTGTCTAATATTAATATAGCTACCCCTGCTTTACTTTGATTAGTGTTATCATACTATATTCTGTCTAACATGTTACTTTTAACCTATTTGTGTCTTTACATTTGAAGTGCATTCCTTATACACAGCATACAATTGGGACTTGCCGAGGTTTTTTGTACAATATGACAATCTCTTTTTTTGTGGTTTTAGACAATTGACATTTAATTGTATTGTAGATATGTTTAGGTTTAAATCTATCATCTTGTTTTTTTCTCCTATGTGTTTCATCCATTCCTTGTTACTTTTTTCTCTTTTTCTTCTTTTTTGGGATACATTTAATATTTTAATGATTTCATTTTATCTCCTTTGTTGGTTTATTAGCTGTAATTCTTTGTTATTTTAATGGTGGCTTTAAGGTTTATAGAATGTGTCTTTGATTTATCACAGTTTACCAAGTTATATTATGCTGCTTTCCATTAGCATAAGAACTTCACGATGGCATCCTTCTCTTTCTCTCTTCCTGCTTTTGTGCTATTGTTCTCCCAAGTTTTATTGACATGTGCTATAAACCCCACACTATGTTATTATTTTTGTTTAAACATTCAACTATCTTTAAATATATTTAAATACATTTAAATAATAATGAAAAAATCTTACAGATTTACCCATATAGTTAGAATGTCCGGTGATTTTCATTTCTGTATGTGGATCCACATTTCTATTTGTTAACATTTTTCTTTTTCTTGATGGACTTCTTGTAACATTTCTTGTCACTCAAGTCTGCTGGTTAACGTTCTTTTAACTTATATATACCTTGACATGCCTTTACTTCGTGTTTGTTTCTGAAAATTTTTTGTACCAGGCATAGATATCTGGGTTGACAGTTTTTATTGTTGGTGTTTTTCTTTAAAGATGTTGCTTCACTGTTTCCTTCTTTGCATTTTTTCTGATGAGAAGTCTGCTGTCACCTTTATCTTTGTTCTCTTGTGTATAGCATTCCATTTTTCCTTTGGTCATTTTTAAGATTTCCTTTTCTTTCTTTGTCACTTGATTTAATTAGATTTTTATGTGCCTTGGTGTTTCTTGTGTTTCTTGTGATGAGGGCTTGCTGACTTTCTTGGACCTGTGGATTTATAGTTTCATTAAGCTTAGAATAGCCTTTTGGTAATTTTTTTTTCAAATCTCTTTCACTTCCCTTCCCCTCCTTTAGGGATTTTAATTAATGTATATTAATTAGCCTGCTTAAAGTTGCCACACAGTTCACTGATGCTTCACTTCATAAAATTTTCTCTCAGAATTTTATTTTGAATAGTTTCTATTGCTATGTTCTCAAGTTCAGTAATTTTTTCTTCTATAATGTATAACCTGCTGTTAATACCATCCACTATATTTTTCAACTCTTGAAGTTCAAGATCTTTTTTATGTCTTTTATTTCTCCACTTTTTGAACAAATGAAATAGTTATAATAACCATTTTAAATTTCCACCTGTTAATGTTAACATTTATGTCAGTTCTGGGTCGGTTTTAATTGATTTTTCTCTTCATTATAGTGTGTGTGTGTGTGTGTGTGTGTGTATTTGCTTCTTTGTATGTCAGGTAATTTTTAATTTTTTGCTAGATAGTAGACACTGTGAATTTTACATTGTCAGTTGTTGTGTGTACATATATCTTAAGCTTTGTCCTGTGACACAGTTAAGTTACTTGAAAAAAAGTTTGACTTCTTCAAACTTTTCTTCAGAAGTTTGAAGAAATCAAACTTTTTTGGTCTTTCAGGTCTTTCTTTTAAAATTTGTTAGGTAAGACCGGAGCAGTCTCAGTCTAGGGCTATATTTACCCTGATGAGGCAAGACTCTTCTGAGCTCTGCCCAATAGCCACTGAATCATGAGTTTTCCAGTCTGACTAGTGGGAACAGGCACCATTCCTAGCCCTGTGTGAGTGCTGGGCACTCTTACCTCTAATCTTTTCAGGTGGTCCTTTCCCCAGCCTCAGGTGGTTTCCTCACACCCATAAAGTACTATTCAAATGGAAGGTGTGAGGCATTACCTTGATTTGCCTGCCATTCACTAATGGCCACATCCAGAGACAAGTCTGTACCCTCCCCAATACCTGTGCTTCCATGTACTTTTTAATTAATGCTTGTGTACATTTGCCCCTTTCCTCTCATTGCCCATTGGTTCCAGCCATGCCAGCCTGGAAAAATAATCATTAGGAAGGGAGTTCCTTCCTGGTACTCCGACAGTCACATTCTCTAGTCCACACTGCCTGTTTTGAATAATAAGACGGACTGCTCAGCCTTCTCCTTCTTCATCCCGAGAGCATGGAGCCAAGAGTGCTGACTCCATGTTCTCAAGGAAGTCAGTTCTTAACTCTAGACTTGTTTCCATTCACTGACTCTCCCACCCCTTGCCTTTAAAGCTCCCTGCCCCTCTGCTTCAGCACAGGGGGTCTGAAAGCATACCTGTGTTGTTGGGATGCCAGTATTTTTAGAGACAAGTTATTCTAGTATATTCTCTTTCTTTCATGAAGAAAAAGCAAAAAACTAATGGGCCAAGGCTGCACCAGGGGGAATGAAAGGTAGACTCTAGGGCATTTTACCTGGTTGACGCAGGGAAGGAGGTTGGGGAGTGAGGAGCAGGAGCTGCAGCCCGGATCTCTGACTCAGGGATCTGGCTCCCACAGGCCCTGCTGGAAAGCCTCAAGGGCAGAGGGATGGATATCCCAGCACTCATAATCCATTTTTGGCACATCAGTTAGGAAATATTAATAAGGAGTCGAGTCCAAAGCAGAGGCTAAGAAGCTGGAAAACCAAAGCATACCTAAGAATTACATTCGTAATTGAGGTTGAACTCTGGCCCTGGAGCAGAAACTATGGTTAATTTGGTCAGAAGGTGAACTGAAGCCTGTTGTGATCTTTGCCCCAATTTGGGGCAATGGCAGGCATCAACGTAGAGCTTGCACACTACTCTAGTTGGTATTCTCTAAGCATGTTCCTATTTCACGACTGTGCCAGGAGGTGGGATAACCCAAATGGGATTGAACACTGAACATGATTTCCAGCATGTAAGGCCTTGTGCCAGATATTTGGTGAAGGTCAATGACTGACTATTAGGATTGGTTGGGACTGATGTAGTCTATAATTGATGTAGTCCATAATATTCATGAAGCACTTACTTGGTGCTGGGCACTAAAGGAAAGAGGTAAAGGGCATTTTCTGCCCCAAAGCAGGTAAGACACACAAACTTTTGCTTTAGAATATGACAGGTAACATGGAAAGGGTGAAAACAGCTCACTCTGGGAGCCCAGAGAAGCACACCTAAGCCAGCTGTGGGAGGAAAGGGGACATGAGGGTGGATTTCCTGAGAGCATGATGCCTGTGTTCAGTCTTAAAAGGTTAGTAAGCGTTGGTCCAGTAGAAAAGTAGGGGAAGGACATCCCAAACAGAAGCACGGAGGCAAGGTTCAGTGCAATGCGTTTCTGAGAGGGTAAGCAATTTGTTGCACAGGCGTTTGTAGGGGAGTGACATTAGTTGAAGGTGAAGGAAGAAAACAGATGTCAGATGAAGAAGGGCCTTGCATGAAATTTTACCCCAAAGGAAAGGAGATGCTACGGAACAGTTTTAAAGAGAGTAGAGGTATGACTGGATCTGAATTTTAGAATCCTTTTTCTGGTTGTGATGGGGAGGAGGACTGGGCAGTGGGCAGAGCAGGGAGCCCAGGTTTTAGTGCAGATCCGTTGCCCTCCCACCTGTCCTTATTGAACCTTTCTTTCTATAAATGCCATTATCTAGCTTTTCCCTTCCTTATCCAATGTGATGTGTTGCCACTCTCCAATTTTAGTCATATTGATTCAAGTTATTCAGACACGCCATGCTCATTCCCATCTCTGAGTCTTGTTTGTTCAGCATTTAGAAAGTGCCTATTGTATACCAGCCACAGTGCCTGGCTTGGAGAACCGAAGATGAACGAGACATGGAACCTCCCTTTCAGGAGCAGACAAGCCAGTAGGGAGATGCCCCTGGAAGCACGTTGTCACTGTGAGCGTGGAAGTGGCTATGGTACGGGATCAACGGAGTACCGTGGGCAAGAAGAGAGAGTCCTCCTCTGCTAAGCCTGCCCATCCTCAGGCTTTGCCTTCACTCTGTATATAGGCAGGGTAGTGTCTCTATATACTACATCTTTCTTCTACTCAAAACTGTTTAGTGGCTTCCCATGACTTTGGAGTAAAACCCCTGAGCGTGGCATTCAAGGCCCTTCTTCATCTGACACGATAGTGTAATGATTTGGAGTTTGCGCCCTGAAGCTAGACGACAAGATTTTAATCTTTGTTCTGCCACTTGTAAGACATGTGACCTCGGTCAGAAATTCTTGGTGCCTTAGTTTCTTCATCTGTAAAATTGGGCTGGTGTCTATATCAACTTCATAGTGTTATTGCAAAGATTAAATGAGTTAATATGCATATAAATCTTTAGAATGGTCCTTGGAATTTGAAAAAATGTTTAACAGTTATTAGCTATTATTATTCTCAGTTTTTAGTCATTTTCTTCTTAGCGCCCGTATTGTGTTGAGAAACTTTAATCCCTAATTATCTATTATTGTATTGCATGCCCTGTTTATGTGTTTTCATGTTATTTCTCTCCAGAGTGATTTTATTCTCCTCTGAGGCAGCATGCATTCTGTGTGTGTGTGTGTGTGTATGTAATCTGTACTTCTGAGATATGTACAGTGTTGAGTGTGTGCTAGGGTGACCAGCCATCCCAGTTTGTCCAGGACTAACCGGCTTTCCAGGATGCTAAAACCAGAAAAGTCCTGGGCAAACTAGGACAAAGTTGTCCACCTTATAAGTAGTGGGCACTTCAGTTTTGCTTTTTATTTATCTTTTGATCCCAAACTTAACTTCAAAGCAAGGTTCCTTTAGCTTTGCTACAAATTTTTATTTGTTGGCTAGAAAATACAAAATTACAACCTCTGTGTTTCTTTGGGGGTTCCTGAGAGTCCCTTAAGTTTAAAGTGGAAGATCTGAGGAATTCCTGGAAAAAGAAAAACAACTGTCTTCCATCAGCTCTGAGCATGTTTCAGAAATTGTGGACAGCTCCATAGGAGCCTTCCTCAATGTGGCCCGCAGCCCCAGAGGTCTTCCATGGCTTGTCATTCCCTGGCTCTCCAGGAATTTCCATAACGATGCGTACAGCCTTCAGTTGCTTTCAGGATTCACATGCCTTTATTTAACTCATTGACAAAGCCTCTTTCTTCACACAAAGATCATCTGTTTTCCCATTATCCAAAGGGTTTTTCTTCCTTTTTAGTCCCAGCCCTACTCCCATCTCACCTGCTTCGGGACTGTGTTTGCTTTGGGCAGTTGCTTTTCAGACAGAATGTCTTAAGGATCCCCTGAGGCCACTCTTGGTATCCCTTAAAGCCATGACAAACAAGTGTTTCAGCAGCCTCTGAGAGTTTCCACCCCAGTGTATTAGTTCGCTAGGGCTGCATTAACGAAGTCCCACAAACTGGGCAGCTTACACAACAGAAATGTATTGTCTCGCAGTTCTGGAAGCTGGACGTCCAAGATTAAGGTGTCAGAAAGGTTGGTTCTTTCTGAGGGATGTGAGGGAGAATGTGTTCCATGCCTCTTGCTAAACTTGTGGTAGTTTTGTGTCAATAGTTGTCATTCCCTGGCTAGTAGACACATCCCCAGATCTCTGCTTTCAGCTTGACTCGGCATTCTGCCTCCTCGAGTGTGTCCTGACTCTGCACCTGGCGTTCTTTTTGTAAGGACACCAGTCATATTGAATTAGAGGCCCACCCTACTAATTGATCTTAACTAATTAAATCTACAATGATTCTGTTTCCAAACAAGGTCACATTCTGAGGTACTGGGGGTTAGAACTTTAACATGTGAGTTTGGAGGACACGCAGTTCAACCCTTAATGCCCAGGTGTCTTTGGGTGAGACCAAAACACTCCGCAGAGTCTGGAGGCCTCTTTTCCATGAGCAAAGTAAAGCGCCATACAGTCAGTCATTGCTGATAAATCCATTTCAGTTCTTCGTTCACTTTGTGTTTGATACTGACTGTCTCTGCTGCCAGGTTCACATCGTCCCCAGTGACCACGTGTTAACCACTCTCTAGGGCATTTTGTGACTGCAGGAATGATTAAGAAATATGTGCAACTGATTTATTAGCTCTAAATTGGTGAATATTAGATCTTTTTTAAAAGTGAAGCCTGCTGAGGAAAAGTTGTATCCATGGCATACATGCAGTAACTATTACATCCTGATGAGTAAGAACTATAAGTTGGCTGACTTTTAAAACGCTCTGCAGAGGACCGTGGTGGGTACCGACCGGGGTGGAGGTATGTGCATGTGAATGCTCATGTGCGTGCAGCAGGAGCTCAGGATAAACAAAACCACCAGACTCCTCCCCAGCCTTCCTGCAGGAATTAAGCCTTCCCTTGGGCAGGCAGGGAATAGCCCTCACTCTGGCTACTTCCTTCTTCCAGCTCCCTGAGTTGCTGACCCCTTCCCCTCCTAAGAGATAGCTCTGTTTCAAAAGATAAACACTAGTCATTACAAGGAACTTGAGCAAAAAAGTCAGGCAAGCCTCCCAGTTATTGCTTCCCAGACGATCTTTGTGGATGAGGTATTTCCAACTCTGGCAGTTACAGCCTGAGATGCGAGGGCAATGATGGATCTTCATAAGGGTTGGGGGTGGGTCAAGGAGCTGATGAGGACTGGGGACTCTCACATGTCTCCTCCCTTCTTTCCAGGGCACCTCCACCTCTGAGAAATCCCAGGGACTGAGGAGGCACCAGCTAGTGCCCGCTACGTGCCAAGCTGCCAGGCAGGCTGCTAGCATGCTGGGAGGCAGCAGGCGGCTCAGCGCTCAGCTCCTCTGTGCCAGATCAGGGAGCTGTCGGCTCAGCGCCCACGCCTTGCGCTGCAGCTCTGGGCAGCCCCTGGTGGGCTGGGGAAAGGCGAGAAGCTTGGTTCGTGACTGCAAGTTGACTTTCTCTCACTGTTGTTGTCGGCAGAATACATACACCAATGCAGACAAGCTCCTAGAAGCAGCGGAACAGCTGGCGCAGACTGGGGAATGTGACCCGGAGGAGATCTACAAAGCAGCTCGACACCTGGAGGTGCGCATCCAAGACTTCGTGCGCAGGGTGGAGCAGCGGAAGCTTCTCCTGGACATGTCTGTTTCCTTCCACACACACACCAAAGAGGTAAGAGCAGCTAGTGGGGAAGGGGCACTGGTTGGGTCGAGTTGTTCTGGCAAGGGTTAGGTTGGTTTCCTAGTATAATGACCCTCAAGGTCTGCCCAGGGTCCTGGGTGGTCTAGGGGTTACTAGCCACCTAAGGTTGGTGATAATAACGATTTGCTCCTGATAGCCTGTATTTAGGTCTCAAACAATGTGGGGCAAAGTTTCTTCCTCATCTCTAGTGAGGTGGGCACCACAGAGGGAGATGGCTTCTGGAGTCTCCTAGAGCATTCAGTCCTCAGCTGGAGAAATTTAGGAATCCCCAGTGTAGAAATAATCACTGTAAGAGGAAGTATAAGAGGATCAGAGACTCCCGTTCCACCACACACCCTGTTTGTTGTTCGTGGTTGCTGTTCCCTGTCAGGGATCAGGTTCCTGCACAACTTGGATCTTCTTTGTTGCCAACCAGAAACATACAGAGTTTGCAAGTGTGTTCTGTGTTATTTTATTTTAAAAAGAAGACGAGGTTAAATTAAATCTTCCATGATGAGCTCTGCTACAGAGTGATATTAAAGTGAGTTTGTCCTCACCTTGCCTTGTTGTGGAGGGACAGCCTGTGAAGGGCGGGGGTGGGCACTGAGTTGCCCTCCACAGAGGTGAGACGGGCTCGAATCCGACCGAGTTATTCAAGAAGTGGAGACAGGAGAGGAGAGGACGGATTATGTTACGTTGCTGGCAGGGCAGGAGTGCCCACAGAGAGGAGGTTTACAAACCTGTAATTGCTTTTCATTTTTGATTAATATGGGGCATTCTGAAATTGAGTGAGTGGCCAGTGAGGAGGCACATTTAGCATCTTCTCTAACAGCGCCCTTGGCAGATAAACTCATTAGGTACATGCGTGCTTGTGTTCCCGCAGGAATTCATTTTAATGGAGTATTAATTAAAGTTTGATTGCTGCTCCGGAAAAAAATTAACCCTACTTAATTAAGTTGATTTTTGAAATTGGAAATGCATTAAGAAGTCTGGGTATTACTACTTCACAGGCTTTCTGACACTTTGTGGGAATGAATGCAAATCATTGCACTGCCTATCAGAAAAGAAACATGAAAAGATAATGTTTTCTAAACTGAGATTCCCCAGGCAGATGAAGGGCTGGCGAGCTCCCCGAAGCTGGCTGTGCTTCCTCTCCATGCGACCCACAGCCACTCTCGGATGAGTGTCTGTGAAGCAGGGGATTCGCTTTAATCCAGGTTTTCCTGCCTGGTTGTCTGCTTGCTTGTGGCTCACCCGATTCTTAATAATGGTCTCAGAAACCAAAGGCATGTATATTCTCCTTTAATTATGAGCCTGCTGATGATAGAATGGAGCATGAATGAACAGCAGTCACGTTCCTTGTGAGGGCTGTGGGGGTACTGGCTGTCCAGGGAGGAGGTGGACTGGGTCAGTCTCCATGGAAGTGCCACTCCTGAAAGGGTGACCGTGGCTTCCAGGAGCCCTTTCTAGCTGCATGTCCCGCCTTCTGTACATGGATCTAGGAGGCTCAGCTTCTGGTTCAAATTCTGCTGCTCTGGAGCAACGTGAGCTAATGTAAATCACCATGTCTCTGGCCTGGGTAGCCACATCTATAAAATCATGCAGTTGGACTCAGTGGCGCTAAAACCCCTGTGGTTCTAACGTGAATTCAAAATTTCTTTCTTGGGTGGGGCTAGGTAGAGGAGGGAAAAGGAAGAAAAAACAGGAATGACTGTACAGCATAAGCAATAAAATTTTTTAAGAGACCTTTTTCTTTATTTGATATTGACAGTTACAGTAATTAATAATAGTAGGAATTAAGCCTGAGGTACTATGGATGATCTGCCCAGCCTAAGATTTGGTTCATTGTAAGCATTCAGTGTATATTAGCTAGTATTTTTTCAATTTTTTCAATTACCTAATGCTTGGCAGATACACATCATTACATGCAATGCTCATGGTAAACTTATTATGTAGAGTTTATTAAACACATTTTCAAGTGGGGAAACTACAGCTCCGGAAAGAACTTATGTAAGGTTGGTTACAGAGCTTCTCAGGAGTACAGATTTTACCTGTCTTTCTAAGTACTGTGCTCTTGCTCTGAACTGCCACCCCACACCCTGCAGCCCTGTTTTCCTCTTGTACCTCCTCCTCTCCTCTGCTCTCCTTCCTTCATCTTACTCTTCTTTTTCCTCCTAACGCTTTCAAACCCCAAAGCAGGGGCTTGATGGGGAGGGTAGACCTTAGCTGAGAAATGTGAAGCGTTGCCAGGGTTGTGGTGTGGGAGATAGGAAGAGCCACTGACCGTTGTTTTCCCAAGTATCTCTCGAACCTTGTTAAGGTTGGTCCTCTTTGAACCTGTGACTTGTTTTCACACTGAGGCTCAGCTTATAAAATCACACTTCATATGAAATAGTGCTAAAGGGAGCAGCATACTACTGAGGGAAGGTGAAAAAAGAGAATAAGAACTAAAGTATATTTAACACCTGTGTGCTATATTATCTATCTAATCAATAGCCATGAGAATTACCACTTTATCCCAACTTTACAGATCAGAGAAATTCATAATGTGCCCAGGGTCTTAGAGCTAGGATGTGGTAAATGTAGGAATTGACCCCAAATCTTTCTGAGTCCAAGGCCCACGCTTTTTCTCCTTTGCTACACAGACTTTTATATAAAGGCCAGAAAATAGAGACTGGGAGGATCTTTCTCCACAGGAGAAAACAGGAGGCTGTCAGAAAGTAACAGTCTCTTTCCTCAGGATCCCAAAGTAGGAGAGAAATTAGGAGCAGCCCTGCCTGGATGCAAAGGGGTGCGTGATTGTGAGGATCCTCTCTTCAAGAGATCTGTACCTTTCCATTTAACAGATTCTGACTTTTATTTTCAGGATGGAAAGAAAAGCATCATTTTGAGTGGCTGTCAGGGAAGAGCTGTTTATAGCGGCCAAACAGGACTTTGTATCTGCATGCTCCCTCCCGGTCACCTTCCCACCCCAAAACTAGATGTCTGAGGCCAGTGTTAGGCAGAGTAGAGAGTAAGACTTGTGGGTATGTATGCGCACACTTGCATTCTCTACACACATACGTTATTTTGCATGTGTGTATGGACACACACGCACCCAGGTTTTCCTACACATTAGGTTCAGCGAGGTCTTGGATGTCAGGGAGGTCTGATTTCCAGATCTAGATCTTCACTGGGCATGTTATGTGCACTTGGGAAAATTACTTAATCTGTTACTTTGTGATAATTGTCATAATGATTATTACAAAATTGAGTAGTACAATACTAACACCACTTTTTTTCCTGGTAGAAAATTTCCTCCCAAATTTATCCTTAGAGCATCTCTGAAGCAGGCTTAATAAGGAACTTAAGGACTCAACTCAGGCATCATTTTTCCTTGAAATTCTTCCCCGGTGCTTCTGACTTTCTACCCAGACTGGACCAGAACACCATGTACATACCTCATTCGATGGTGCTGGGATCGCACTGAGCTCTTTCTTCTTCATTAAATTTGAAGTGCTCGTATGTGGAATACACGTATGGTTTAGTTGTGTAGATATAGATTCTACTGTACATTCCTGCCACTGTGTCTGATACACAGAGATGCTGAATAAATATTGAACAGGTTTTCTTGACAATGGGAAGCTATCATTTCATTATAAAAGAAAAGAAAAAAGAAAAAATGGAGGGACAAAAGAGGAAAAGCTCACTCAGTGAGATGTTTTATCTCCCCTAGTTCTTTGACTTGACCTCTATGGACAATGTATAAAAGGGAGTGGGGTGGGGAATCTGAATTACCTATGGGAGGTTTTTCTAGGACCTGTTTAGTAAGCAGAAATGGATTATTAGGTAGACAGAAGTGAGCATCCTTGGATAGTCTGATGAAGAAGGAACCCCTGTAGTGTGATCTTTCCATATTCTACTTAGTACCTCTCAAGACACTCCACCTCTCAAACCCTGGCAAGTGAGAGTCCTGTTTGATCCTGGGCCCAATGACTTTGGGCTCCCTCCCCGTGACTGTGTGCAGGTGTGTCCAACCTTTTGGCATCTCCGGAAGAAATGTTGTCTTGGTCCACACATTAAATACATTATGACACGTAATCACAAAAATATCTCATAAGGTTTTAAGTAAATTTAAAGTTTTGTGTTGGGCCACATTCATAGCCATCTTGGGCTGTATGCAGCCCATGGGCCACAGGTTGGACACCCCTGCATCTAGAGGCAAGCTTCTGGCTTTTTATTCAAGATAAGATTCATAGCCTAATCTATAAGTCTGTTAGGGTATTTTAAGTTGCTATGATTGTTTTTTCTTCTTACAATAAATAGAGTGAATTCATGGTCTTCTGCTCAGTTTCATTACAGTGGCCATGGGTGCTGTTGGGGTTGCTGGTAAATATCGTTGTATACTCTTCCTGCCTGGATATGGTTAACTCCTTCCTTCTTTCCTCCTTTCTTTTCTTTCTTCCTTCCTACCTACCTACAATTATTTGCTGAGTTTTTGCATGAGTTCCAATGTGTAATAGAATATCATTGTAGGATGTAATTT
Source organism: Micronycteris hirsuta (assembly GCA_004026765.1). Taxonomy (NCBI): domain Eukaryota; kingdom Metazoa; phylum Chordata; class Mammalia; order Chiroptera; family Phyllostomidae; genus Micronycteris; species Micronycteris hirsuta. Next base: position 6,982 of record PVJI01006981.1, on the reverse strand, counting down.
TGAAGGAATTAAAGCCCCCTTTATAGAAGATTTCTGAGCAGGAACTGAGTATCCATCTTCACAAATGATTTAACCTAGACTTCCTCACTCCCCAGGCTGAAGTTCATAATTTTACTTTTTCCCACTTCTACATCAAAAAATTTACTCTAAGTAGGATCAGAGAGAAGACAGAAGAAAGATATGAAAAAGATATCCTCTAGGCTCATTTCTTCTGCAGATTGAAAAGTCTGCTTAATTCTGTTGGCCCTGCTCTGTGAATTCTTGGTCACCAGAGGAGTGTGGATGGAGATTAAAACCTTAAAAACATTTCATTGCAGTGTTGTTCATAGTCTTGAGTAATTAGAAACCATCTTAATTTGCCATGTTGGGTGATTCATTAAGCAAATCTATATAGTGAAATATTATACAGTCATTAAAAATTACCTTGTCAAAAATCATAATACATATAAAAAGCTATTTCCAGCATGACCACAATTTTGATCACACATATAGAATAAAGACTAGGAAGAAATGTACAAAGAAGTTAAGAATGTTTTGGGTGATTTGATTTTCCTTTGCATTTTTTAAAAATTTTTATTGTTGTTCAAGTATAGTTGTCTTCATTTTCACCCCACCACAGCCCCCGCCCCACCCATCCCCACCTCCCACCCTTGAACCCAGCCCCTTTGGCTTTGTCCATGTGTCCTTTATACATGTTCCTTGATGGACCTTCCCCTATTATCCCCTATTCTTCAGTGATATTTTCAATTGAAAATTGGAAACAATCCCAGTAAGTATTATTTTACAAAAATAAAACTTCATCTACACTTAGAAGAGCAATGTGATCTTTTTTTTTAAAAAAAGGTGACAAACATATGCTTGGGATCTTCTTATTGTCCAGAGCCTCAGCTGTTAGTACATATTGTGCTGAACTTTCAAATATCTTCTTTTGTCTGGGGACAAGAAGGCAGCTGGCTGTCGGCTGGTCTGGAGAGGTAGAGAGGACAAAGGAGAAATATTTACCCAAGTTCCCCCCCACCCTTTTTTTTTTGTTCAGTGAAAAGACATTTGTAGCAAGTATCATCCACTCTTCAGAGATTTTCCAGTCAGAATTCTCTTTCCTTACTGTGTGTCATTGGAAATGCTATAATTGCTGGGCTTTCAAAATGTCAATTTTTAGATATTTTTGTAGTAGTAATATGAAAGTCAAGTTAAAAAAGGAATGTGGCCGCGATAATCAATATTAGCCCCTTATTAAATGGCTTAATTAAACGCCCATTTCCATTTGTTTCTAACCTTGATAAATCATTCTTCCAGTTATTTCCTGCTCAGATAGGCGCACACACACCACAAATACTAGACACTCACACATGCACATGCTCCCCTAACCACCCAGTCTAGAACCAAAACTAGATCAGTCTTCAAAAGGGGTTGATGGCCTCAGACAGCTTCATTTACTATTTCGGTTGTCAAACTGTCGTGGTGTCTTTTTAAGAAATAAAAGCTGGTAGTCAATACCAAAGAAAAACAGTCTCTTCAAAATGAGGGAAGGGTGGTTCACCCTATGGCGTCGGCGCTCCTTCTGGCGCCTCTAGGAGTCAATCAGGTGTTCAGCACGATGGCGGCCTGAGCTGTACAAGTGCAACAGGCAATCACCAGAAGCCTTGTGATTTCCCTACGCCTCCTACTTTCTCCCTCCTTTGTCCCTGCTTCCTGTCTCTCCAGTTGCCCTCTACCCAGGCTGTCTCACTATGCAGGCAGAATAGGTTCCATGGGCTAGCCCCTCCTGAACTCACTGGTTTCATTATTAGAGCTAATATGTAAGGCATTGAAATGCTCCCTTAACTCTACCCCTGCCAAGGTTCTGGAAATTCTCAAATTAGGCCCATTCTTTTGGGTGTAGGTGTTTCTGGCCACAACCATGTGTTCTCTGAGAGAAATAACACATAAAGCCATCTAAGTGCATGTATCAGCATGGACCGAGCAGCCATTGCCAAGCAGAGAGCAGAACCCTGCACGCATGGGTCACAGTCCAGGTGCATTTGATCAAGAAGAGGGGGTCTGGAAGTGGCTGAAACATGAGATTCTTTCTGGGGAGCAGATGGGTTGATGGAGAAGGTGCAGGGCTAACATGTTAGACCAGCGATTTCCAACCAGTGTGCCGCAAGACATTTTAAAACATGCAATACCTGACTGTTTAGTCAGGGGCTCTGACCTCCTTTCCCTTAGTTTGTCAGATAAAAAATGACAGCAGCCAACACAACAATAGGCATCCAGTGTGAATGAATCAAAATTATACCTATTTTTTGTCATATTGGAAAATATATTTTTTGGTGTGCCACAGAACTTTAGTAATTAGTTTATGTGTGCTCTGAGAAGAAAGTGGTTGAAAATCGCTGTGTTAGACTCTAGATAACCAGAAAGGAAAGAGGAACCAAAACGGAGAACAGGAGGAAAAAGCATGTGGTTGCTGCCCTCGGGCTCCCTCACTCCATGGTTTTACCTAGTTCCGGCAATTATTAGCTTGTGGTGGCTTGAACTGAGAGATCACTGGGACTGGGTCTCATTGGCTGCCTGATAATTAGTAAATTATTAATGAAGTGGCTTTCTAATTTGGATTCTATTCAAAACGATGTAGGAATGTTCTTCACGGATAGGTCAGGTGGACACCTGTACAGAAGGAGACCTACGTGACATTCAGATAGCAGAAAAACTACAGCCTAAGAAATGGAATATTGACCCTTAATCATAGTTTAGTGACAGTGATGTTTATTTCTGGCCACTTTAGGCCTTAGATTCTGCAATTTAATTTGCTGTCACCAGGGGGTGACTGTGTGCACGTGGTTTTGTGGAGTTTCAAGTAGCTTTGTAATCAAGCTTTCCAGGTTGTAACAGTATCTTAACTTGGTATCACAGTTATCCTCAGACTGGCGCTCCACTCTCTGAACTTCGGATGTCTTGGTGTCAAAGCTGTGACTGTGGTTTTTCAGTTTAGAGAGGCACTTTTATTACTGCCTTCTTTATATTCGATTTGAAGAGAAACCATAGCGTATTAGAGCTAGAAGAGATTTTAGAGATATGCTAGAAGAACCACACACATGTACACACGCTCATTTCATTTTAAATGTGAAGTAATTGAAGTAAAGCAGTTTTCCCCTGGTCATGGAACTAGCCAGACAAGGGCAGGATCAAAAATTACCCTCAGTAAATATCAGTTCTGTTTGAGAACTCCTTTCCCTCTGGGCTTTCTGATTGTTTTGTTTACAAAAGGGAAAATAGGGAAATATGTCACTGACCATTTTGTCTCTAGTGCATCAATCTCCTTCCCTATTTCTGAGTCAAATTCTGTTCTATAACTAGCAATTTTGATGTTTTGTTATCTTGAAGATGCACCTTTCTTTTCTTACCAGTCTGCTAACCACTGGGCTGAGCTGCATCTAGTCTTATACTTGATTGTTTATCTCTTAGCTAGTTTTCCTCAGCAGTAGGTTTTAACTGTACCTTAGACGAGGATTTCTTTATAATATAATACAATATAGGAACTCTGAGAAGTCAGTTTCAATTCATTAATCAAAGAATATTTGTAGGGAGGACACATATTTCTAATATTGACTTCAGAGGTCAGTGTGTATTCTCAGAAGTCCCTAGTCCTTTTGTTGATAACTGCCACCTCATTTTTTTGGCAGTTTTTATCTATGACTTTCCCTACAATGTAACTGCATGACCTCCAGGAGTCATGGTAGATTTCCTCAGAAAGGAATGATGCTTTCTTCCCTAGACCTGCCCTAGGGGTGTTCAAGTTTTATTAAGCGGTGGGCAGGACGTCCAAGTGGTGAAGCCATTAATATAGCTTAAGGGTGGTACTGAGAACAAAATTATCTTGAATAAAATAAAATCCTCAAGATACCTGTAAGCCTCTTTTCTATCTCATTCCTGTATCAGTGAATGCCAGACTTATCCTAATCAGTCTCATTGCCTATGCTCCATTGAGACATCAAGTTTATTTTTCCTCTCTTAAATTATCTGCTCCATATACACAGTTCGCATCTCTCGTCACATCTCCCTTGCCTGTCTGCCTGCCTGCCTTCCTTCCTTCTTCCTTTCTTTGAAGTATCTGAATTTTCCAGTATCTAGGCTTTCCTTAGACATCCTAGGACAAAGCAGCAAAAACAGAAAGGAGGGACCCAGCTCAATCTAGCATATTGAAGGACCAAATCCATGGTTTATCTTTTACCAAATTCAAATTTTCCCTCTGCCTGCTGGTGGGAACTAGAGATGGCTTGCATCAAAAACATCTTTTAAACATAATGATATCTAACACTTACTATATGCCAGGCACTGTTTCTAAATGGTGAATAGATATAGATATCTCACTTATTTATGTGTCTAAATACACAGAGATATACAACACACATACCTGTATATATCAACTTAGTAATTTTTACAGCTTTGTGAGGTTAAGCACTATTATTATCCCCATTATACTGATCAGGAAAACTGAGGTACAGAGGTTAATGTATAATAGAACTGGAGTTTGAAACTTTTAACCACTATGCTATATTGCTTCTGTATACAATATTTTTTCAGAGATTTTTTTACCTCTTACCCAAGGACTTCAGCAAAATGGGAAAATGGTTTTGCTTTCTAGGTAAAATGATAGCCAGAAAGTATAAAGTAGCATTAAACTATAGTGACCAATATACTGAACTTCCTGATTTCATACTGATTGAAATAAGTACATTCACACTTGTAGGAATATATATCCCAGCTTGTGTGGTCTGAAAAACTTTTGTGCTTTTATGACAAAAAGCTTATTTGTGAAGAAAATAAACTGAATTACAGCCAAATTACAATTAGCTAAATGATGGGAACACTGAATAGTAATTTGGTTATAGGTGTCATCACACTGATACAGGCTTATCAGTAAGTCTGTGTGTCTGTCTAAGGCATTAATAAAAAGTAAATCATTCAATCTCCATAGTCTCTGAAGGAAGCACGGTTGTTCTTATCCTTCCCATTTGGTAGACCAGGAAACCGAGGCTCAGAGAGGCGCGCGCCTGTCCAGGAAGGGCACTCACTCCCTACCTCCGGGGCTCATTACCCGTGTTACCGCAACCTCTCCTGCCACATCTAGGGCCTCTGCTGACTAAAGAACAAACAGAAACTTGCCCGAAATCAATCTAAAGACTTTTTTTTTGTCTCTTTATTATTTCTTTTCTCGCCCCTTATTACAAAGGCCGTACCATGATTTGCCATACTAAACCAAATAGATAAAATAGTATTCTCAAGGTGGATATTTACTCATGTTTTTAACTTACAGAATTTTAGAATCAGAAAGTAACTAGCAATTTTATTTTATGCTTTCCCCAACCTATTTTATACATGAAGCCATGGTGATTAAAGGGTATAGTGACCTTACTCAAAGGCACCACAAGTAATGGGAAGAATAGGAGCCAAAATCCATAGCTTCTGACTCTATCTATTAGTTTTCTCTCTCTACTGGGTCTTTTCCTGGTAAAGCCCTGAACTTATCTTTCTTGCTAGCCCGGTGAAGCAAACGTCAGACTCATCTTTCCTTCCATCACTTACGGAAGTGCTCAGTAAGAGCAGTTAGAAGGGGAGTACCGTGGCAGGCCGCTGAAGGCCTCGTTTTATCAATAGCATGAGGAAGAGCTATCAGTAAAGGAGTTTTTGGTGATTCAGCTAAACTCTTCATCATTTTGGTGCTTGTTCTGTTCAAAACACTATACTTAGCTATTCCAAAGTTGTCTGACTAGTAGTGTCACCCTGACTGCATTCGTCATTTCAAGCGTCATGGGGGAAGTGTGCCCATACTGAAGTTAAGACAAGCTACATACTTAGCATTCAGATTTCTAACCAATCTAGCAGTCCTACAAAGAACAAAATGATTTAGCATAGCATGTATTTCCTTAATTAATCTTCATTTGATTCTTACTGAACATTGCAGTCTTTTTTACTTGCAAAATGATGCTAAGTTTCTAGGAATTTGACATCTGGCTGCCTGGAGGAAGTATGCAGAGCCTTCCCTTCCCTCCTTTCTGAAAGATGAAATAATATCTGTTCATCTTAGCCTCCTGTTCTTCCCAGTCTCTCAAAGATGAGCTATCTCCTTGCTCTAATATTACAAGTTTCCCTGAACCACAAGGAAGCGAAGCCAAGGGTGCTTCCCATCCTTAGCGAATGCAACACTGATGGAGTAAACTTAGCAAAGATGGATAATGAATAAAAAGATAGAAACACAAACTGACCCATAAGTGCTGATGAGAAGGCTAGTCTGACATTACACGGCCTGGTTGAAGGCAGGTTGCATGAACCCCAGCCAGACTTCCTTGCCCTCGCCCCTGCCCCAGCCCCGGTCTCTCCAGCCTGCCCTCAGTGCAGTCTCTGCTCTCCCCCCACAGTTGTGGACATGGATGGAAGACCTTCAGAAGGAGATGCTGGAAGACGTCTGTGCAGACTCGGTGGACGCGGTCCAGGAACTGATCAAGCAGTTCCAGCAGCAGCAAACCGCCACTCTGGACGCCACGCTCAACGTCATCAAGGAAGGCGAAGACCTTATCCAGCAGCTCAGGTCAGCGCCTCCCTCCCTGGGGGAGCCCAGCGAGGCCAGGTCAGCATGGGCAGTGCTTCCCAGTGGGAAATGCCTCGGACTGGACGCGAGATAAGTCATGTCCTGGTCTTGGCTCAGCCACAGCCAGCTTTGTGGTCTTGTGTGGTCTTCAGTTCCTCCATCTGTCGGTTATAAAAATGCCTGTACCATATTCAACTTGAGTCTAAAATGCAAAAGTAAACAGAAAGGTTCTAATGTTCCAAAGTATTATTTATCATTCATGATGTTATTCGGCAGTCAATAAATAACATAATTACAACAAAAATTAACAATGAACAGAAAAATAAACAATATCTTCATGAAGAATTATAGCATATTTAGCCATGTGGAGAAAGGCCATTATGGAATGTTCTTTGGCATCTGATCTCAGGC
>PVJI01006980.1:0-81966 GCA_004026765.1 Micronycteris hirsuta | reverse complement strand
TAAATAATTATAGTAAAGGATTCCAAATGAGAAAGTATGAGCCCACAGTGATATAATTAAACAAATAAATTTAGAAAAGGAAAGCTTACAATAGAAGGCCAACTATCAAATGTAGAAAGAGTTGTGGAATCAGAAAATCACAATTTGGAGAACCACCATAATAATAATTAATTTAGGGGACAGTCATCAATGTACATTGAAACTGTGGATGAATATGTAAGGAGTAAGAAGATATTTACATAGAGTCAAAGTATATCCCCACAAGATACATATGGGGAACAGAACAATGTTATAGTAGAAAAATCTGACAGATAATAGTCTAAACAAATGATCAAAGTTACCATCACCACTATTGGGATAAACAGCATATACCTCCTGATAGGATGCACTGAGGAGTACACATCGTTTTTGTGCTACTCCCACCAAAACTTTGTATTCTGACATGAAGAAAAATCAGACGAATAAAAATTTTTGACTATTTTACAAAATTACTCTCCTCTACTCTTCAGAAATGCCAATGTAGTGAAACCCAAAGGCTCAAAAACTCTTCCAGATTAAAAGAAACTGAAGACATGAATATTGAATGCAAGGCATGACCCTGGATTTTTCGTCGTTGCTGTAGGAAACAGTGGGCCACTAGGGAAAATCTGAGTGAGGTCTCTAGAGTGTATCAGCAGTTTTCAGCCTTTTTAATCTCATGGCACACATAGAATAATTACTAAAATTCTGCAGCACACCAAAAATATATTTTTTGCAGATCTATACTTTTGATTCATTCACAGTGTATAGCTATTGTTGTATTGGCTATTGTCATTTTTAAAAAATTTGTCAGTCTAATGGAAAAGAGATCAGTGCCCTTGACTAAATAGTCAGGAATTGCATGTTTTAAAAATTCTTGCAGCACACCAGTGTGCCACAGCACACTGACTGAAAATTGCTGAATTAGATAATAGTATTGTATTTATGCTAACCTCCTGATTTTGATCATTGTACTGACATTACAGAAGAGAATGTCCTTGATTTAGAAACACACACTGAAGTCTAGAATTGCATCAAGTCTACAATTTACTCTCAAGTGGTTAAAATAGATACATGTGTGTGCATGCGCATGTACAGAGAAGAGAGAATTATTCTTGTAACTTCTTTAATCTGGACTTTTGTAAAAAATTTGAAAGATAATTCCTTAAGATGATGCAAATTAACATCATACTACATACCCACCAGAACGGTTTAAATCAAAAAGACCAGCAATACCAAGTGTTGGCAAGGAAGTGAAGAAGCTGAAACCCTCACACATTGCTGGCGGGGTTGCAACTAGTGCCACCGCCTTGGAAAACAGTTTAGCAGATTCTTAAAAAGTTAAACGTATACTTACCATATAGTCCAGCAATTTCAATTTTTGGTACTAGTCAAGAAAAGTGAAAACATATGTCCACACAAAAATTTCTCTATTTCATTGCAGCATTTAATAATAGTCAAAGACTGGAAACATTCCAATGTCCATCAGTAAATAGATAAACAAAATCTGGAATAAAACAGCAATAAAAATGAAAATTTGATTCATGCAACAATATGGATGAGCCTCAAAAACAATGTGCTAAGTGAAAGAAGCAAGACATAGAAGATTATATATTATATGGTTCCCTTTACTTGAAAATTAGGGAAACTATAGAGACAAAAGTAGATCAATGGTTTGTTCCCTAGAGCCAAGAGTGGGAATGGAAATTGACTGCAAACAGATATAAAGAAGCTTTTTTTGACTAATAAAAATCTTATATAATTGGATTGTGGTGATGGTATTATACTGAACCTTAAAATTAGTGAATTTGTGATATGTAAATTATATCTCAATAAAGCTATTTTTAAAAGACTATATAGCCCCCTCCACATGAGTAACATGGACTATTTAATAAATAGTGGTGGAGTAACTATCTGTGTGAAAAAATATCAGTTCTTCATCTCATGACACACACACAAATTCCAGCTGGTTTCAAGACCTAAATCATAAAACTTTAGACTGTTTAAAAGAAAATACAGAGAATACCTCCATGTCCTCATGGTGCACAGGTTTCTTATGACTAAAAACACAAAGCAAAAATAAAATATCAATAAATTAACAACTTTAAAATTGGAAATTCATGTATAACAAAAGATACTGAAATAAAGCATAAGTACTTTATTATAAATACTTGCTGCATTTATAACTAAGAAAGGATTAGTATCCGGATTATATAAATAGCTACTACAATAAGGAAAAAATCCCTACAAATAATCTGATTGAAAAATGGTCACAGGACCCATCAGTAGATGAGTAGACAAAAAAAGCTGTGGTACATTTACACAGTGGAATACTTCTTGGCCAAATTAAAAAGGAAAGAAAGAAAGAAAAGGAAATGTTACCCTTTGTGACAGTATGGATGGACCTGGAGAGGATTATGATAAGTAAAATAAGCCAGTTAGAGAAAGACAAGTACCATGTAATTGCACTCATGTAGAATCTAATGAACATAACGCACTAATAAGCAAAATAGAGACAGGCCCTTAGCAGGCTGACAGCTGTTTGGGCGGGTTGGGTTGAGGAGGCTGGGTAGTGGGATTGAGAAAAAATAAAAAAAGAAAGAGAAAACTCATGGACATGGATAACAGTGTGGGGATTGCCAGGGGATGGGATGAAGTGGGGGAGGGTAGAGGAGGGTATTGCGGGGATAAATGGCGGTGGAAGGAGACTTGACTTGGGGTGGTGAGCACACAGTACAGTGTACAGATGATGTGTTGTAGAATTGTGCCCCTGAAACTTGTATAATTTTGTTAACCAGTGTCACCCCAATAAATTCAATAAAAAGGGGGGGGGAAAGACAGCAAGATTTCTTTCCTGACCCCCACCTAAAAAAAGAAAAGTGATCACAGGATAGAAATATACAATTTGTTCAAGAGGAAATTGTAAAGGTCAGTAAGTATATGAAAAGTTCTGCCTCATTAGTAGTCATGAAAATACAATTTATAATAATGATGTGACAGAAATTCGCACCCATCAGGTTGGCAAAAATTAGTCTCATATTGAACAACATTGATAAGGATTCTCATACTTGCTAGTAGACGTAAATTGGTATAACCAAAGTGCAGTAAGGCATTATGTAGTCACGTGCATATCTACAACTTAGCAATTTTATATTTACATACATTGCTAAGAAAAATGCCAGAAGACATGTATAAGGATATTTTCTGCAGCATTTTCCTATTATGGAAAAAAAAAAAAAGAAAAAAGAAAAAAAAAGAAAAAATTGGGCCCGGCTGGTGTAGCTCAGTGGATTGAGTGCGGGCTGGGAACCAGAGGGTCCCGGTTCGATTCCCAGTCGGGGCACATGCCTGGGTTGCGGGCCAGGTCCCCAATGAGGGCCATGTGAGAGGCAACCATACATTGCTCTTTCTCCCTTCCTTCTCCTCTCTCTGAAAATAAATAAATAAATCTTAAAAAAAAAAATAAAAGAAGCAGCATGGTCCTGCTGCCACCTTAATTTCAAAAAAAAAAAAATTGTCATTCTTTTTCAAAATTATTTTGGTTGTTCTGGATACTCATGTCATTTGGGCCTCTGCCTCCCTATGGCAGAAATATAACAAAGGTAACAATGATAGAAAAGAAAGATGTACTGGAAATGGCCCGTGAAATTAGGAAAACTTTGAAGTGTAGATACAGGAAAGTCGTTTGGGCAATAAAAGTTTTGTGAACTAGTGAAAATTTACCATGGACTAGCGCTAATCAGGAATTCTGTAAGTTCCCTTCTAGCCTGAACATTCTGTGGATCTCATATTTATGTGTTGAAGCTTTCGCAAGTGACCTGGCATAGTCTAATTTGTTATGCACGGACTGTGATGTATAATAGTGAATTCCTATTATTCTCACTTAACTCCTTCATGTAAGAATAACTGGGAGCAGAGTTCTCATCTCATTTCCAGACCTGCATGGAAGTAATTTCAGCATCTACTTTTTTTAATGCATAGAGACAGGATAAAGTTAAAAACTTAGACTTTGGGGAGGGGGGAGGGGAGGGAGAGGATGCAAATAACTGTAATTGAACAACAATAAAGTAATTAAAAAAAAAAAAAACTTAGACTTTGGTGAGAGACTACATTATTTTAAAATCTAGCTTCTCCACTTACTAGCTTCATAACCCTTGCAAGGTATCTTCTCTGTGGCTAGATTTTTCTATGTGTAAACTGAGAATTATAGTTATCTCCTAGGGTTATTTTTAGGATCAAGATGAAAGTATAGGTAAAGCACTTAAAACAATGTAAACAAGTTAAACCTCGAAGTAAGCACTATATGAGTGTTAGTTATTATTAATAGAATGGCTTAATCCTGAGCAAAACAAATGACCCATGGCGCTTTCAGGGGGGAAAAAAAGGAGATAAGTCAAGTTATTTTTAAGCTTTTTGAAATGAAGAAGGCATATGTACCATTTTCCTGCTTCACCTTTGAATTCACAGGCTCTTCAGTAAGAAGGTAGGGAATCCTCTGCTTTAGGCAGGAATGTTTTTTTGGCAATGGACTTTACCACATAATGTTTATGATATATCACCACCACCAGCTGCTACTCTTTTTTTTTCAGGCTGGACGACAACTGGAAGCTGAGCAAGCTTACAAGTACACGGTGAAGGTATGATGCAGACACCTCTGCTGTTCGCACTACTGAGGTTGGGAAACTGGGGGGAAAGGACTGGCTTAATTCAGAACGTTACAGCATTTCATGATGTGACTATTTTTTTAGACGCTTTTCTGACCATCTTCTCCATTGTCATAGGGCTCCTGGGTTTGGAACAATAACCCCTATATTGCCATGGGGGATCTTTTTTTATACTTTTTTAGAGAACATGGTTTAATGGAAAGACAGGTGGCTTGGGTGTCAGTAGACCTGAATTATGGTCCTAGCTTTGTCATTAACGTACTGTGTTAACCTCTCTGGGCCTGGTTTTCCTCATGTGTAAAATGAAGGTGTTGGTCTAGTCTAGGGCTGAACAAATTTTTCCTGTAAATGGCAAAATAGGAAATATTTTAGGCTTTGTGGGCCAAATGGTCTCAATTGCAACTACTACACTCTGACTTGTAGTGAAAAAGCAGCCATGGACAATTCATGGACAAATGGACATGGATGTGTTTCAAACAAAACTATTTACAAAAACAGGCAGTGCACTAGATTTGGCTCATGAGCAGTGGTTTGGCAGACCCTGGTCTATTCTATTAGCTATGAATTGTAAGTAATTTGACTTGAAAGTCTGTGGCTTAAACAAATTAGGAGTTTTACTTTTCTAATGAAGAGTCCAGGACTGGTACCACAGGTCCACAATGCCATCAGAAACCCAGCCTCATCCTACCTTTCTGCTCCAGCAATCACAGCATGGTTTCCATCCCTCAGAGTTGAAAGACAGTCATTGCAACTCCAGCCATATCTATGTTTCAGGCACAGCAAAGAACAAACCAGGGCGGCGGGGGGACGGGGGGGGGGGGGCAGGATAAAGTGGCCACACTAGCTATTTCGCCTCCCTTTGAAGAGCAATGACTTCAACTTGTATTTCATTGGCCACATCGGTCGTAACACTTCCCTTGCAAGGGACTCAGGACATGTGGCTTTTTAGCAGGCTGCATTGCTGCCCTGAAAAGAAATGAACACTTTCTTTTTTTTTTGTAAAGAAAGGAGATAATGAATATTCAGTAAGCAATTAGATGTCACTACTATACATCTCGATTCTAAAATTAAATCCAGATCTAACATCTTTGATTCCTGTCACCTGCCAAATGGTAATAGTATACAATAGTCAAGGTATATTGCATGATAATGTGAATCTTTTAAAAATAAACTTTATTAAAGTTATTTTTAAAAAGCGTACAAACTGTAACTGTTCATACCACTTGATGAATTTTCAGGAAGTAAAAACATCCATATAACCAGCACAATGTTCTGAGGTATTTTAATGGAGTTACCATGAAATAGAGAATTTAGCCAATTCCATCCCAACTATGTTCTTTAGCTGTGGCTCCAGAAGTGAGGGGTCTCCACACAGGTATATAAGATATGACATATGTCCCCTTCCTTCCTTTATTGCAGCTAAAATTGAAAGATGAGACTCTGCTTGCAGAGATCCACATGCTACAAGAGACGTTTGGTTTTGGAAATCCATCTTTTTGACTTCCTTTTAGCTGAAGAATATTCTCTATGGGACTCTGAACTCTTTTCCTTCCCAGAGAAATTAAACCCTGGATGCTCCACCATGTAAGACGTGGAGATAGAGAACAAAAGAATCTTCACCGTAAACAGAAACCCATTCATTTATTTCCATTGGCTATCTTACTTGGTATCAAATGTTACTGGTTGTTTTTACTGATTGACAGTAAAATGGATGACAATAAAGAATGGAAATTGGAGATTCAAAATTCATCAGTGTGGTTCTGGAGTTGTTATACTGAGGTATATATAAGAATATATATACATATTATATATATACATATATATGTAATTAAGGTATAGTGGGTTCATTATTGGGGTTTCTGGTGAAAGCTAATCAGGACCCCTTCTGGAGGTACTCAACTGCTACGGTCCCTGGCCAGGTTAACTTACTGGAACTTGGGAATTAAGGCATCATTTTCTAAGGTGAAACTAAAGAAAGAAAGGTATGCTGGGTAACTGTATTAGGGCAAAGAGCATATTAGCTGGGCCTGGCCGTTTGGATCCAACAGTGAACAGAGATGCTAAATAGAGAGGTGCACAAGGGCTCCATAATGAGTCCATTACCCTCTCATGGATGTAAAACTCAAATTGAGGTCATTATTCTAGGGATAAAGATGACAAAGGAACCATACTTAACCCCTGTTCTCCTGGATTACTGCACAGCAAATCCAGGGATAAAGGCTTCCCATGCTTTATTTTTCAGAGACGGTGGAGAGAATAGAGGGAAAAGTGAGAGGCATATTAGTAAACACTGAAAGATAAACTCTACGTTCATTTATAGTCTTTTTCTAGTCTAGTGCTACCTCCCCGTCTCCCCCACCAGACCGTGAGCTTCCTGTAGGCAGGGACAGCGTCCTTCCCTCTTTGCGTTTTCAGGACTGCACCTTGGTGCTAACAGGTGCTCAAAAACATTTGCTGGAAGGAAGGATTGGTGGAGCGCTGTAGCGCTTCTCTTAGTCGCTCCGGGGATGCTCCCAATACTCCTCACTCCACCAGGTTCTCCCAGGTCAGCACGGACTGGGAGCACCGGCTCCACGAAGATTACGCTGCTATGCATGCTATTAGCAAATAGTAGCGCGCCTTTCCTTTTTTTTTTTTTTTCGGCAGTTTAAGGGAGGTACATTCGCGTTCACCGCGTTGCATTGTGGGGAATGTAGGAGCGGACCGTGGAAAGGGCTGGGCGAGAGGACCGTTCGCTTCCGGCACCGAGGCCCTGGCTCGCGGCACCTTGACCCCACGGTTTCTCAGCGTTGACCCGGCACGTCCGCCGGGGGCGGTAGAGCTGATCGTTGCGGGCGGCGGGACGCTTCGAGGAGCCGCCGGTGGCGCACGGCCCGCGGCGCACCGCGGCTGCACCATGGTTCAGCTTAGTGAGTGACAGGGGCCCGAGAGACCTTCCGGGCGGTCCCGGGGGCGTAGAGTACCGGGTGGAGCAGCGATGACCTACGAGAGCTGGAAGCGTCCCGAACCTGAAACAGCCAGACGGCCTTATGTTTGATCCTACTCCTCATTTTCTTCTCCCCTAATTCCTCCTGAAGCCCTATGACACAAGAGGCGTTGGTTTTACAGATGAGCCAGTGCGGCCCCTACCTGGTCACAGAACTAGTAAATGGCAGACCCGTGCTGAGTGAATTAAGGGTTGAGGAGGAAGTCCTTTCTGGGGGCAGTGCATAAGAAGGGTTTTCACAAGGAAATGGTTTCTAACCCAGATTCAAAGAATTAATTAGTAATAATGATTTCTACTGCAGGAAAGGAAATGTTTCATCTACCTCATTTTACCCATTTTGTGCCCTCGTTTCTTAACCACATATTTCTCTGCAGCTACTCTACTCTGCAAGGCCTATCATGGAGGCCACTTAACCATCCGTCTTGCTCTGGGTGGATGTACCAACCGGCCTTTCTACCGCATCGTGGCTGCTCACAACAAGTGTCCCAGGGATGGCCGTTTCGTGGAGCAGCTAGGCTCCTATGATCCACTGCCCAATAGTCATGGAGAGAAACTCGTGGCCCTCAACCTGGACCGAATCCGGCATTGGATTGGCTGTGGGGCCCACCTCTCTAAGCCTGTGGAAAAGCTTTTGGGTAAATAGCCTTACCTAAGGACTTAAAATTAAAGTTAATTATAGGATGAGGGGAATTACAAATTATTTTCATTACCTGTGGGCTGCTCAGGCCTGGAGCGAGAGGTAAACTTGTGATCTAATTGCATTTTGAATCTGGAGACCTTTTGGGGACTCCTTTACAAGAATTTTTGGGTGACTGGGATTTTATGTTAAAAATGGGAACAGTGTGTCTTGAATGGCTGTCAGTTTGTCTTCTTTCCAGTAAGGAAAATGGTGTTAGGAAGTTGGCAACATCTGTTGTCTCCTTGCAGTAAGGAGTTGGGGGAAGAGATAAGACAGATTGGTGGGTTTGTTTTAAATCCATGCTCTAGGTCACGTCTCTTATTAGACCTCAGTTCTGTGAGGCCGAGTTCCCCGGGAAACATTGGCTTATACTGTGTTATAACAAATGAAAACCTGTTGCTTTTAGGTCTTTCTGGTTTTTTCCCTCTGCATCCCATGATGATCACAAATGCTGAGAGGCTTCGACGGAAACGGGCACGTGAAGTCCTCTTAGCATCTCAGAAAACAGATACAGAAGCTGCGGAGACAAAAGTGAGCTGACTTCAGTGAGCAAAGCATCGAGAACAAGGTCAAAGTCCTCTTAAAACACTTGTGCAGAGTCCTTAGTTTTATTAGATTTAGAGGTCAATAAATGGAATTTTCTTTGTCATCCATGTTCTTCTGGCCTGGCCTGAACAGACCGAGGGAGAGATTTGTTCTTGTGTGACACAGAGCTGAGTCTAGGTGCTAATTAGCTTTTTCAGCCTTTGTCTGGGGAAACACATTGGCTGTGGGTAGGTTTGGGCCCTGGGTCTCTTAGATAGCTTTACAGTCTGCAGTCTTCCAAAACTTCCCTGTTTCAAAGTCCTCAACCAACATATCCATGGCCAATGCAAGTAATTCCTACCTTAATAATTTATGGTTATCCCACCAGTTTAAGAACACAGTTACTGCCCTGGCCGATGTGGCTCAGTAGGTTGGAGCCTCGTCTTAGACTGAAAGGCTGCTGGTTTGATTCCCGGTCAGGGCACATTCCCAGGTTGTGTGTTCCATCCCTGGTCGGGGCACATAGGAGAAGGCAAACGATTGATGTTTCTCTTTCTGCCTCCCTCCCTCTCTTTTCTAAAAGCAATGAAAAAATTTCCTCAGGTGAGGAATAAAAAAACAAAAAGAATATAGTCACTTTGTTTATTGTTTTTGTAATCACAGACTTATATTATCTTAACACAATCTCAAATTTACAAAGGTAGATTTATTATGAGCTTTTAGTCTGTACTAGTCTTTTAATAATGAGAAACTGGAAAAAGCTAATATTGTAAAGTGCCTACATACATTAGAATGGCCTTTTATATGCAAGGTTATTTGTGAGATTTATAAGGTATTATAAAAGTCAGAGAGGATTATCTCCATTATGTAGATGGGTAAGCTGAAGTTCAGAGGTGGTAACTTGCCCAAGGCCACAGTTTAATATTGGCAGAGCTAAGATTCAGACCCCAGTGTGCCTACTTGGAGAGCCCTTTGCAATATGTATTGTTTGTAGTGTAATGGCAGGAGGAATAAATAAGGATTAGGGGCGTTTCAAATGTACAGTTCAAAAGTCAATGATAGAATTGGGTTTAGGTATCACAAGTTTGGTAATATAAATGACTGGCTGTGCCAAAAAACCAAAGTACTACATTTTCTGCTCCACCCTAACCTCAGGATTCTACAACCACAAGCATGGATTAAATGGTTTTTGTGCACATGTTGGATAATACAGATTTCAAATTCTGGCATAAGCCTAGGATATAGGAGATTTATAAAGGAGAATCTAAAGCCCTAACAATGTATCAATTTATTTTATTCTCTGGATTTTATATTCTGAGAACAATTAACAGCCACCTCAAATTGTGGGGTCAAGATTCCCCCCAGACTGTTACTGGTGGTCCTCCAATTCCTTTAAGGAGAGCAGATTTGGGAGGCAGGGCAAACAGAGCGAGACTGACTTTACCTGTGTTTGATCTTGGATATGGGAAGAGAAATGCTTTCAAAATGACAGGAACTCTGGAAGTTTTAAAGATACTCTGGAGCACTTGATGGGAGAAGCTTTAATTGGTAGAGCAAAAGAGAATGTGATTTTAAAAAGTTTTGATCAGTGAGGGGAACTGCTGTGAAATAGGTTAAGGTGAGGTATTTTTTTTGAGGTAGAGTCTCTGCTAACTCACGTCCATCATTTGTGCCCTTGTCTGTCTTTTGCCTAAGATCTGTACAAACGTATTTCCTGTGTGAGCCCATCCTCTCCCTGATTTTCTAGCTCTCTAGCCCTAGCCTTGCCTTGGATCTCCAGGGCCATATTTCACACCATGTCTTAAATGATTGCATCAGCTACCACCTTCAAGTTTAATATGCTCAAAATTCAGCTCTGCACTTTAAAAAGCGTTAAAAAGAAAACAAAAAGCCTTCGCTTCAGCAGCTTATATTTTTATTAAGATGAGGATTTGAGTCATGTTATCTCCATCAAAGTGGAAGGTGATTTGGGAGCTATAGAACGAATGGGAATAATTCTGTATTGTCAAATCTAAAAGTCTTATCAGATAATTTTTAAAAGGCCTGTATTTTGTGCTTTTTGTTTAATGTAGACTTTTTTGTTGCAGGGCTTAAAGGAAGTACCTACCCCGCAGTCCCACCCTGTAGGTTGCAAAATTATTTGGGCTTTAGAGCTCTATGTACTCTTGTCAGGATCATCTTTGAAAAATAACAAATCTATTTAACCATCGTTCTTTGAAAAAAACACATGTATATGAATCATGTGAAATTATCCAGTGTCGAGGTTATGCTGTTTTGTTGGTTTAAAAAAAGAAAACAATGTATAGGTCCAACCTAATTTGGACATTCCATGTATTAAAATATATTCTACACTGGCACATTGGGGAGAAGACAGGCGCCAGATTTCGATTGCCTCGGAGGAGAGGGCGTGGCGGCCGCCGGGCTACTTCCGCTTCCTCCGAGTGAGGTGGCTCCCGCGGGAGGAGAAATCTGGGGCGCCTGCTGGGCTCCACCTCCTGGCCAGTCGACGCCGGCGTTTCTCAGCCCTATTTTGCGGCCGCCGTAAAGTGCGGTGAGGTGGCCACGCCCCTTTTCGCGCCCCTTGTGACGCTGGCGCTCCGGGCTTTTTGCGCGGGAAAAGAAAGCAGTCCGGAGCTCCAGCCAGCCTTGCTGGGGCCCACTTTTCGAGCAGGCCGCCGTAGCGCCGCACCTCTGCGGGCCATGGGGTTGCTGGAGCTGTGCGAGGAAGTGTTCGGCACCGCCGACCTCTACCGAGTGCTGGGCGTCAGGCGCGAGGCCTCGGACGGCGAGGTCCGACGCGGCTACCACAAGGTGTCCCTGCAAGTGCACCCGGACCGGGTGGGTGAGGACGACAAAGAGGACGCCACTCGCCGCTTCCAGGTACGTGAGTCGCAGCTCCCCCAGCCGCCCGGGCTGCCTGTGGTTCTCCGGCCGATTGCCGCGCCCCGGTGGGTTGCCCGGAACGCGGCCTAGCGTGTTCTAGTCTGTTTCTCCCGGTGCGGTTTCTGTGAGCGGGGCGGGGGTGACTTTTCGGTGCTCTTCCCCCGCAGATCCTTGGTAAAGTCTATTCCGTTCTGAGTGACAAAGAGCAGAGAGCAGTGTACGATGAGCAGGGAACAGTGGACGAGGATTCTGATGTGCTCAACCAAGAGCGGGACTGGGAGACGTACTGGAGGTTACTCTTCAAAAAGGTAGAAGACTCCGGAGACTGTTTTTGCGACTATTCCTAACGTTTATTTATTTAATGCCTCGGAAGCATTGCATTTTGTGTTGTGCAGGAAGGGGAATTTGGCCTTGAAATACACAAACACATACACACAAAGGCATTCCTCAGGAGATATACAAAGTATAATGTATGTTTTTGAAGAAAAACAAATGTATTGAACCGGTAGGTTGAACCATGTGTACGTGTGTGTGTACATGTACACACTCTTATGAAATGGGTCTTTAATTACCTATTGCTGTAGAGTGATTGTAGTGGAAGAGGGGGGGACTTAATTTTTTACAAGATGTGCTTTACATATCCAAATGTAAGTCCTGAGTGTTTCTCTGGGTCTCTTCGCACCACTGGAAACATTACTTAAATTTTCCTGGCCCATAATTTAGTAGTTCTGAAGGTTGGACTAGGGAGAACTCTGGAAAAGCGTTGGCATAGAAAATTTGGTTCCTTGCAACAATTTTAACTCAGCAACTTGTACTTGGGGAGAAATATTTTAAGTTCTAAATTTAGTTTTAAAGTAAAATTCTCAAAGTTAAAGCATTTGTTCCTTATTTGTTTAGATATCTCTAGAAGACATTCAGGCTTTTGAAAAGACATACAAAGGTTCTGAAGAAGAGTTGGCTGATATTAAACAGGCCTATGTGGACTTCAAAGGGGACATGGATCAGATCATGGAGTCTGTGCTGTGTGTGCAGTACACAGAGGAACCCAGGATAAGGAACATTATTCAGCAAGCCATTGATGCTGGAGAGGTCCCATCCTATAATGCCTTTGTCAAAGAATCGAAGCAAAAGATGAATGCTAGGAAAAGGAGGGTAAGGTTTTGAATGCTATTTACCATTTATATCTTGACTGCCTCCAAAAAGAATTTGAGAATATTTACAGTTATGGAAATATAGACAAAACCACAGAAGTAAGTATAAAGGTTAACTTGCTGTGTAGTTCTTATTAAATAAAGTGAGCATATCAGCTCATCAAGAGAAGCTTGTCCCTAGTATGTTGTGCTCAAGAGCAGTTTACTACATGGATTACTTAAATGATTACTGTCGTCTTAACGCTGAAACATTCTTCACATGGACCAATTCTTGTAGCTTTTCTGAGGCGTTGCTCAGAAGATAAAGTAATGGAGTCCAAATACATAGGTACAGATTTGCCCAGATTGATTTTTGAGTTGGGTCCAGAATATGCATCTTAAAAAAAAAAACTATTGAGTTTATTTTGATTGTGTCTCCAAACACATTTTGAGGAACACTTTTGGAGAACCAGGCTTGAGACATGTGTGTCCTTTGTACCCATATTAAATGTGGAGTTGGTGGTGGTAGGGATGGTGGTAGAGAAAAGGAGCTTAAGGACAGCTGGGGTCCCTAGAGGGAGTAGATTGAAAGTAGGAAACATCTGTGTCTCTGGTCTTTTTGGGTAAACCAGACTGGTACCTAAGTAGCCATTGCTTTAACCTGATTTTCATAATGGGAAGTCCATGGAGAGCAAACTGTGAGGTTTAGATATTTGGTGGGTATCTTATTTTGTGTGGCTGAATTTGGAGTGCAAGTAGGTCTGCAGCTTTTAGATACAAAATAATACACAAGGGGAAGCTGATTTATGTGTGTTGAGAGAAGTAAAATGTATATCAAGGTAAATCTTTTTGACCCTGACCTGTGTGGCTCAGTTGGTTGGAGCATTATCCTGAAACCGAAGGGTTACAGGTTCAATTCCTGGTCAGGGCATATTACCTAGGTTGTGGATTTGGTCCCTCGTCCAGATGCATACAATCCCCAGTACAAGCATGTATGGAAGGCAACCAATAAATGCTTCTCCTTCGCATTAGTGTTTCTCTCCCTTACTCTTTATCTAAAAAGTAATGAAAAAAATGTTCTCGGGTGAGAATTTAAAAAAGAAAAGTATCGTTTTGGCTTATAGACTACAACTATTTAGACTCAAGATGACAGTTTAAGGTGATAATCATTTTCTCAGGTGAAACTGAGCACAGCAGTATTTGGTAATAGGATATTACCTTGAGAAACCACCCTAAAGTATTGGGGGAAGGAGGTGACATAGTTTTGAGAGGGACTCCAGCACACTGGGGAGGAGGATACAGTATTAGGAGAAATTGGTCTGAAAGTAGACAATTGAAACTTTGTCTGGCCCTGGCTGGTATAGCTCAGTGGATTGAGCGCGGGCTGGGAACCAAAGAATCCCGGTTCAATTCCCAGTCAGGGCACATGCCTGGGTTGCAGGCCAGGTCTCCAGTGAGGGCCATGTGAGGAACAACCATATACTGCTGTTTCTCTCTCTCTCTCTGTCTGTCTCCCTCCCTTCTCTCTCTAATAATAAATAAATAAAATCTTAAAAAAAAAAAAAAAAAACTGTGTCTGTTTATTGGAATAAAAAGGTCCTAATGTATCATCATTCCTGGTATTAGTAGTATTTGTTACTATTTAGAAAATTCACTGGGGTTGGAACCTCTTAACAGATTTAGTTGTTGCCCTGAAGTAATAAACCAACTTATTAACCTTTCTCAAGGTATTCTAGTGGTATTTTGGAATCAGTGCCCTAGGAAAATTTGGCAAAAGAGGTGGCCTGAAATCGGGTAAAGAAAGGTTAAAACTGAATTTGTTAGTGTTTATTCTGACTACTTGGGATTTTTAAACCAGGGTTGCTTTCAAGGCTGACACCAGTTACATGTAGTAAATTGGGTTTCCAGAGGAGGAATCTGAGATGCCTGTATCCTGGTAATATTTTTGAAGGCATCCTTCATTAAGTGGCCTTTCTTAGCTCTCTAAGCATTTTGTTTTCCTTCCTATAATCACATGGTTATTAATACTGAAGTACTTGCTACCCTAACAAGTAAAGATGGGGAGAACTCAGAAATGCTTATCGGAATCAGAAGATGTACTGCTTACTCTCAGCAATTTTGCTTTTTAATGAATGACATATTTATGCAATTTTATTCTAAGTAATCTTCAAATTGAAAGGGTCTTACAGATTTGCTTTTGGCAAAGGATATATTTTAGATTGAAATGGAGTTTCACATGAGTTTCTGTTTTAGGCTCAGGAAGAGGCTAAAGAAGCAGAAATGAGCAGGAAGGAGCTGGGACTTGATGGAGAAGATAACTTGAAAGCAGTCATTCAGGTAAACTTGGCAGGCTGTTTGTGAAGGCTGCTGCCATTTCTTCATGTTCTGATTCCTGCAGTTAATATTTACTTTGGAGTATATGTATAATGTTGTAGGTATTCTGTCTTTTTTTGTTTGTTTGTTTATTTTTTAGAGAGGAGAAGGGAGCGAGAAAGAAAGGGAGAGAAACATCAATGTGTGAGAGATATGTCAATCAGTTGCCTCTCGCATGCCACCACCTGGCGACCCGGCCTGCAACCCAGGCATATGCCCCGTCTGGGTATCGAACCAGTGACCCCCTGGCTCTCAGGCCAGCACTCAGTCCACTAAGCCACACCAGCCAGGGCATATTCTGTCTTTTTTAAGACATAATTCACGTATCATATATTCTTTTTTTTTTTTTTTTTTTTTTTAGATTTTATTTATTTATTTAGAGAGAAGGAAAAGGCGAGAAAGAGAGGGAGAGAAACATCTATGTGTGGTTGCCTCTCTCATGGACCCCACTGGGGACCTGACCTGCAACCCAGGCATGTGCCCTGACTGGGAATCGAACCAGCGACCCTTTGGTTCGCAGCCCATGCTCAATCCACTGAGCTGTACCAGCCAGGCCATATATTCATCTTTTTAAAGTGTACACTTCAAAGGTTTTTTGTATATTCATCCAGTTGTACACCATCTAATTCCAGAACATTTCATCACCCTAAAAAAACCCCTTGTCTGTTAGCAGTAATCCCTATTCTCCCTTACCACCAGCCCCTGGCAACCACTAAGTACTTTTGTGTCTATGAATAGTCTTGTATTTTGAAAGCTTGTGTTTTAACTCTCAAACAGAGCAGACAAAAGGATCGGCAAAAGGAAATGGACAATTTTCTGGCTCAGATGGAAGCAAAATACTGCAAACCTTCCAAACGAGGAGGGAAAAAAACAGCTCTCAAGAAAGAAAAGAAATAATGGAATTTTCTCTTCAAAAGTCATTAGGTGTTAGCTGATGTCATTGTAGGCAAAAGGTACAGTCAAGATCTGAAGACAAAAGTCAGTTCAGCCCTTGAGAAAAGTTGTCTTTCCCTACTAAATTATTCCGATTAAGTATATAACCAGAGTCACTCAAACTGATCTTAGTATATCCTAGAAATCCTCTGACATTCTGTGAAGTCCTCCTATGAAGGAATTTGGTGGTGATCATTGAGGTGAGAGGGGGAGATTGGTATACTTCTGACAGCACTAGCTTCTCTGGATCTTCTGTGCAAGGAACTTTATCTAGAATGTGGGTCTGTCCATACTTCCCTTACCAGCTGCCATATTGCTCCACAAGCGTGAGCTACAGAGTATTCAGAGTGATGTGGGTGTTTATTACGACAGGCATTTCACTTAGCAAGAATGCCTTCAGGACACTTGCTGGACATCTGTCTTCCAAATACTTGACAGTTTGCTTTTGGTCTTAATAGTCTTAAATAGATCCTCTCTTTCTTCTCTTTTCTTTCTCTCTCTCTGTCCATTTCACTCAACCAGTTTTTGTACTCTTTGCTTGAAGTATAGGAGAAACAGTTGTTCACACTACTTTAGGCACCTTTATAAGACTTAACATGATTAAACAAGTAAAACATGATTTAAGTTTTAAACGATCACTGGAATATTACTGCTAAATGTTCTTGGGCAGGTCACTGAGCTTGTCTGAACTTGATTTCTCATCCATGAAAGGGTGAGGGAGTTTGGGTAAATGACTTCTTAAGAGGCCCTTCTGACTCTTAACCTCCAATTTTGAAAGACAAGCCATCAGTGGTTTGTTGTCACGCACTCATGGTATTGATTTGCAAGAATAATACAGAGATTTTCATTTATATGTAGTTGAATTGTATGTATTCATTAGAATATATGGAAGGATTTTAGGGACTGTTCCAACGTAAAATCTCTGGCTTGTAGAGTAATATTTTCAATGCCATATGCGTGAAATAAGCCTTCTGTTACTGAGCTTTATATATCATAATTTATCAGATAAGCAAACCCATGACATGTTTTCAGTTTGTGACTATACACAGATTAAAGAATATACTCTTTAGTTGTATTAAAATATAATTTAATGCAGGTTGTTTGAAGCGTCTGTCTTCATATGATAGCATTAGAACACTTTGATATAATACAAAAATTACCCCAGCTTATGATCACTTGAATTTATCCCTCTGAAGATTAACATTAAGGTCTAAAACCAGTATGATCGTTAAAGTTGAATGAAATTTAAGTAAAATAAAGCCATAGTTAAAGCCGTTGCTGTGTTCATGGGCGCACTCAGGAGAAGGTCCAGAGTAAAATTAGAAGAATGTCTAAGTTCTCTGCTTCTACTAATAGGATATGTCCAAACTGGAATAATCACCAGGTGTCTGAAATTTTAGGGAAGTGCATCTTTCTGGCTCACTAATAGAAAGATTCTATAAATTTTTAAATTGACTTTTAGAGCTGCAGGAGAAAATCTGGCAAGTTGAGTTTAATATTTGGGAAAAAATATGACCACTAAAGAAAAGAAGCATAACCTGATACCAAGCAGTCATTGTGAGGTTGAGCCGTCCTGTCTGAAAAAAGTAATACGCATTATGGTTTATTACATACGTTACTCTACACCAGTGTTTAACATTGATGTCTTTAAGTCACTCACCCCTTCTGTATCTATCTGTGCAATTGGACATCTAAAGAGAAAGTTTTAGGAATGACATCTGTTTGATGAGTAGTTCAGATTTTTGACAGCCCTGTCTGCTAAAAATGACTTAAAACTGAGTACAACTCTCCAGAAATTAATATAAGCAGAAGTATTCCAAAGCCAGTGATGACTTTATGTTGATGACTTAATGTTATCAATAATTTGCTGCTTTTTGTGTATGTATAGTCTTATAGAATCCTATAATAATTGAACTGTTCATTGTTAACAGATGACATGAGCAGTGATTAGGGAGTAATTATTCTTTTGTTATATCTTTTGGTACAAACTTTCCTGTCTGTTGGAATAGTTCAACTTAATACTGAAAGAAGACAGTAACTGGGGATAGAAATAGTACCCATGTAATCGTTGGTAGATACTCTTCTTTTCTTAGCAATTGTACCAAAATAACTCTCCGTGAAGATAGTTTCAAGTTGTCTCTTGTATACAAGCTCTGCATTACACAAACACTGGCTTATGAAATCTTCCCACGTGTTTGCTGCAGCCTGAAGCAGGTTCTTCTCATTTGCCCTATGGTCCCTGCCTGGTTCTAGAGACTGGCCCACTTCTGTTTTGAGACTTTGTAGACCCATGTGATTGAGGACCTGTAAGATAAAGAGGACATCACAGAGTGACACATTAGTAGATATTCTAGATTCTAGGTAACCTCAAATTCATATCTGAGGGCTTTTTTTTTTTTTGCTCCAGTAACCAGGTGGACTTTAAATTTGGAGACTGGGAGTAAGTAGTAAAGTATATATTTACCAAGGCAACAAAAACCTTGCATATTTATGGAAAAATATATACATTAAGATGTGAAAGCATAACCTAAGTTTTAGAGAACTTTTCACTAATTGAAAAAGAACAAAATGTTTCACTTAACTAAATTTTACACTAGTTACACCTGACCATGAGCATGGCTGAATTTAATAACTCAGAGCAGAGGCAGGACTGCTTCTCTATGAAGACTGATCCAAGAAAATAATCCGTTGAAAGCATTCAAAGACTACCATACTGCCACTAAGAACTGAACTAAGAGAATTCACTTGGACTACAGAGATTGTTCAGGGCAGATTACTTTTTAATGTACTTGCTGATTAATCTTATTAACAGGAAACATACTAACTGCCCCACTTCTAAATTTCACCTATAACATAATGAGAATGAACTTGATGGTTGTAAGACCATTATAGGAAGAATTAAGACATTCTTAAATTTTCTCCCATCGCTCACGGGAAAATGGAAGCTACACAATATAACGTAGAAACCAAAAAGTAAATGGGATAGAATCAGACTCGGTATATCTCGCCATTTTAGAATTTTTTTGTCTTACCTTGGCCTTGCAGGTTAACTAACTAAAGTAGTTTATTCTTTCGCAATATGGATTTTGCCTACATAACATTAATGCAGTGTTTGAATGTTGTGAAAGCAACTTATTTGGATTTTTTTTAGATTAAAAAAAAAGTACTGTTTACCTTGCCAAAGTGGGGAGAGGTTAATTTGCATACTGTAATGAAAAGAGAAATCTGGGACTTTTGGCTCTGAACAGTAGAGCTCTCCTCAGTCTTTTTATTATATCCCATCTTCCAAAATGAATTTGAGTGACTTGCAAAGATGTAGGAAAATGAAATATAAAAACCAGAGGAAAGGAAAATAAGCTCAGAATTAAAAAAAGACAGAGGTAGGGTCCTAACACAGCCACATAGTGGTAGAACAAGTCTTGGCCCCACCTGTCCCTGTAGATGCCCTCCCAGGTCGGGCCTGATGAGGATACTCAACATTGCATGAATGATGATACTGCGTGTCCAGCTGAAAAAAAAAAGAGAGACACTTTTTATAATGCTATGAAAATCTTAGCATTTATAAATAATCTGTATGGTTTGATATTCCTAAATATAATTGGCTGCCAGGGGAACTTAATACAATTTCTGTTGCCTGCTGACTGTTTCAAACAATGAACAGCATTTTCAGTAGCACTGAAACATCCATGACTTCTGTACTTGAAATATAACAATACAAAGCATTTCAAAATTATAAAGATTTTAAGATCTAAAATATTAAAATGTGAAATATCAAGAAATAAAAGCTGTGCCATCTCGCTGGCACTTCTGGAATAAAAAAATAGCCCTCAGTTCCATGTCAGAGCATCACAATCAAGATTTCAGGAATTTTTTTTTCTGGTTGAAGCCATATGTTTTGATCAGGGGTCAGCAAATTTATTCATAGCCAGATAGGAAATTCTAGACTTCTGGTGCTGCTGTTGGAACTACTCAGCTCTACGGTTGCAGCCAGAGACAGTACATCTGCCTAGAATATTTTTTAATAAAAATTGGTAGTAAGCCAAACGGCCCACGGATGCTGACTCCCACACTGGATAGGACCACCAAGGAACAGTGCTTGTCGGGCAGTGCCAGGCCCAGGCCTCAGCTCTTGTGCTTTCAGTTACACTGAGCTACTAGCCCATATCCCTTTTCATGACAGCAAATTGAGAGAGAAATGGCTAAGGTAAGAAATTTTTACTTTTGTTGTTATAAAACTATAAAAATGAAGAAACTTGAATGTTTTCATATGTTCACCTTTACTCCTAAGGCAACCAAAAATTAAATGTTTGATATGAGAGAATCTAGTTATAATATAATCACCAAACACTGCTTAACAAATGTTCTGGGTCAAATTATGAGAAGATACATTCAATAAAGGTTCTCAAACTTTCTAGGGTTCACATTGAGTAAGAATCAGAAGTGCTCACATTTCTCTTTTGCCTGTATTTTGGGTGAATCACCCTAGATCAAGCCTCCTGCGGTCTACTGGGGTAAATAGTGTTCCTTCCAAGTTTATATCCACCCCCAGGTGATGTGGATGTGACTGTGGCTTTATGTGGAAATAGTATCTATGCCCATATAATGAAGCTAAGGTGCTGTCTTACTGGGTTAGGGTGGGCCCTAAGTTCAAGGACTGGTGTGTTTGTAAGAGGGAAGATTGGAAGAAGGCTACGTGAAGACAGACAAATCGGAGCGATGCAGTTGCAAGCCAAGGACCGCCAAGGGTTGCTGGCAACCACCAAAAGCAAGGAGGAGGCAAGAAAAGACTTTTTCCTAGAATCTGAAGAGGGAATATGGCTCTGCTGACACCTTGACTTTGGACTTAAGGCTCTGGAACAGAATAAATTTCTATTGTTTTAAGCCACCCAGTTTGTGATAATTTGTTACAGCAGCTCTGGGAAACTGATCCAGTGTCCCATTCATTCATTCCCATTCCAGTGGAGGAAAGATTGTACGCTTCAGTGTAGAGCCTAAAGATGGTGCTTTAGGCTCTAACAGTTCAAGGGTTATGAGTTGGGATAAGTGGGGCTGCAAACACCACTCTCCTGGAAACATACAGGTTGTGCAGCCCCTCATTCCTGGGCACTAAGTGTGGCCCCAGTCACTTCCCCAAGCTCAGCAAGCCCTCTTACCACAAAGCAGATGAGGAGGGGCTGAGCTAGCGTACAATTGGGCAAGGTCAGTGCATGACTGCCAGTCTCCCAACAAGGCTTTTTCTATTACTTGCTTAAAAGTAAAGGGGCTAGTGAATGTATATGAAATTGTAAGGCAGTGTTAGCATCTTAAACAAAACAACAAAAAAAATTAAAAGTCCTCTAAGTTGCCCATCCACCAGTTCACATCATTATCAGACAGCACTATTGGTATAAACTCCATGAGAGCAGCATTAGAGAATGAAGTTATGCTGACTAAATATGTACTGAGGTTTAACTTTTTTTTTTGTTTATTCTCAGAAATATCTAATTTTTTTAGGTTTTGTATTTCATACATAAGGCATTTGTGTTTGTGTGTGTTACATGCTGCTGAGTTGGCTGACTCTTGGTGACCCTGTGAATGATGTCCACAATGTCCTGTCCTCAACAGCCCTGCTCAGCTCCTGTAGACTCATGCCTATTGCTTCTGTTAGGGAGTCAACTCATCTTGTATTTGGTTTTCCTCTTTTCCTGCTGTCTTCTACTTTTTCCCAGCATTGTCTTTTCCGAAGAATCCTGCCTTTTCATGACATGCCTGAAGTAGGACAGCTTCAGTTTTGTCATTTTGGCTTCTAGTGATGTTTCAGGCCTCATTAGCATTTTATAATACCTTATTCTACAAGTTAAAAGAGTGAGTGGCACAGTCCAGTTAGAATTTCAACAATATTCTTAAAACACTATTTTCATTGTTAGAGCCTCAACTTTTATGCTTTGAGTTGATTGAGCCACTATGTAAAGTTTTAAGTCTGCCAAACTAGTGTTTATTTCCTTTTCCCCAACTATCAAGACCATAGAGGAAACGTCACTACCAAAAATGACTGAGTTGTGTTGGGCCTGGAGAAAAAGTCAGGTAAAAGGAGCCTCTCCTGGGGCTGCTGATGATTAGGCTCATCCACCACTGCACTCCGAGCACGATTAGCGTCACCGTGGGTTTTCTGTCCAGAGACAAAATTACAGAAACAATGAAAACAATTTGCTATGCGTCCCAAGCCAAGCACCTCCAATTCCATTGTCATTAAGTAGAATTCAGTATTGCTTTAGACAAAATATAGTATAAATTAAGACCAGAGTATAGGTCCTATAGAATTACTGTCCATGAGGTTTTATAAGCACATGGAGAGGCAATAGGAACCACATACCGTTTGCCTTTGAGGCCCCACAGTGCTCAAGTGTTCCACTTCAGCTGTGCCAATGGGTGGCAGCAGGTTATTTCGGCTCAGGGGCATTGGTGAGGGAGAAGAGAGGGAGTCGGCCACCGCTGGGCTGCAGATCAAGCAGTGACCACCAAGACAAGGAAGCATAAAGTTAGAACAACACAAGTAAACTGATCAGGATAAATTAAAGATGAATTTAATGTCATACGCAGAAAGGTTTAACCTGTTTTAAGTTTTTAAGTAACGAGGTCTCAATGAAAGGACTTGGGTTTTTTTCATAGTATTTTATGATTTTTCTTGAAATTATCCTGAACATAGCAGAAATTGATCCTTTCTCTCACAGAAAATTGGAGTGAAAGTGTGCTCTGCTCTATCTGGTGTGACTCTGGATTGAGTGCCAGCCTGCGAACTGAAAGGTCATCAGTTTGATTCCCAGTCAGGGCACATGGCTAGGTTGCGGGCTGGGTCCCCAGTTAGGGGCATGCGAGAGGCAACCAATCCATGTATCTCTTGCACATCAATGTTTCTCTTCCTCTTTTCCTTACCCTCTCTCAAAAAATAAACTGTAAAAAAACTTTTTCCCCCTGTCTGATGTTGCACTTCTCTCCCAATAATGGATTTGTCATTTCACATCTGATGGAATTCACTGTTCTGATTGTCCTTTTGACTAATAACTATAATCCCCAGGAAAGGTCCTACACTCTCATTTTCTTCCATGGAGTTTGGAACAGTTGGCTCTGTTACTCAGACCCAAGGCAGTAATTGAAACTGAGTGATACTTTCATGCCCATGAAAAAACAAAGCAACTTCTTTTTTCACCTTGAAAAAATGCACTCTCAGAAGGGATAAGAGATTAATTATACATCAAGACCACTCCTAAGTGAATGAATCTATAGCTATATCAGCGTAGAGACAGCCTGAAGAACATAGTAAAATAATGAGCAGGCAAGGTGAACCCTGGTGTCCTGACAAAGATTTTTGGTGGTTGTGGACATCTCTTTTAGTGAGTGTTGGTATAAATTATAATGAGAAATTAAAAAATCAAAATCAAGAAATAATATGTTGGGAGACAAGTACAGTGACACGTGCTTAATTTAGAAGCTGAATTCAAAACAGTTATGACATTTCATACCCTTGATCATAATCCTAGAAATCAACCATCCTACGTTTTGTGAATTAACTAAAGAATTTAATTGTAAAAATTGGTATTTTTTGCACAGTGAGGCTCAGAGAGTGTAGCAAATGGGTGAGAAAAGGGGAGAGGATATGTGTAGTAGTATTTCCTAAGAAGTGCTGAGGGGTATTTTTCCTGGAATATAAATTATAAGCAATGACTTCTCTAAGGTTTACGAAGTTTTCATTGTCAGTGGAATAAGCAGTTCCCAGTGGTACAGAAAACACTAAAAGAATTAACCATTATTGTGGGGTGAACTTCACTGAACATGTTCCCACTAATGAAAGTAATAAAATACATATACTTTTTATTTCTTTGGTAAGCGGCACTGAAGTATTTTAGCCAACATTTTATTTGTAGAAATAGAAATCTTCAGCTAAGTCAACAGAAAGATCCAGTATCTGTGTTCACATTTAAACCGGTTTGTTTTTCCTGTAGTGGATGGATTTGAACCACTGTGCAATCCATTATAAGGATACATAATGATTAGTTTGTAGACATGTATTTCAATGTTATATTTAAATTCATTATGTAAAATTCTTCATGAGTTTTACCACAGTTTCCAGAAATTCTGCTTTTGAAACCTACACTCGGGATCCTCTGAGGATTTCTTCCACAGCTCTTGGTGTTCCAGCTCGGGAATGACTTGTGCTGATGGGATGCAGGGTTCGTGGCGGGGGATTGCGCCTCCTGGCGGACTGCACTGTGTATGATAGAGATGATGTACAAAGCTCTAGGGCTCGATTTGACCAATTGCGGGTTGAAAGGGTGGTACTGGACCCAGGCCTCATAAGTAGCTTGTCATCGAGATCTCTAGTGGCCAAAGAAACCCACAGTGAAATTGAGATTGCTCTGTACTGAGAGACATGACTCAAAGGGTGAAAAACAGACTATAAAACATTCAGGGGAGAAAAATGCAAAAGTAAAAACTTAACCTAGTTTTTAGAAGTTACATTATCTAGCTCAGGCATGAGAAAGTGTCCTTAAAAGAAGGACATCATTTCAGTTGTACACAGAATGGAGATTTGGGAAATACAAGTTCTCATTCACCTGTGATCACAGTCACTTCCTTCAGTTACCAGTGAGGGCTAACCTGAAGGGTACCTTCTCTGAAGTGCTTCCTGAAAGTTTATCTCAGGGACTGATTCCTATCCTATTCGAGGCATTCTTTGGTGCTGAAAAATGTCACCAGAAAGATTTAGTTGAAAGGCAAATATTGCTGCTTGGGAGCCGAGTGACTACCCCTGCAGAAATTAAAACGCTGAGCTAATTGGAACTTGCAGGGGGAGGGGTTTGGGCTTCTTGGAAATCTGGGAGTGGGCAAAAGGTCCAGAGCCTTGTGCTGCCAAGGGCAGTAGGACCACGGTAGAGTCTTGTTTGCATAAGCAACTATGAAATAGAACATTTTGATGTAAGTACTCTGATAAGTGAAATACTTTGCCCAAACAGCTCAGTAGCATAAACTCTGCCCTATAGATTCAGGTTTTTTGTTTTTTAAGCAGGTGAAAGGATGTTTGGCTCTATTGTAAGGCACAATGAAATGAAGGCAAAGTGAAACAATAAAGTTCTGCCACTTGCTCTTTGTCTTTCAGCAAATTCCTCAGACTTTCAGGCCACACTGATGCCCTCTAGTGCAAAATATGCTTCGGTGTTGGGAGGACTTTGAAGGGAAAGTACCCATCAAGGAATAGGGCTAAGCCTTGAGCATTACAAGAGATGTTCTGGTCTTCCTGCTTCCCTGACCATTCACTTAGGCATTTTCTTTGCACACCTGCTTTCATAACTCTGAATTTGTTCATCACCTCTAGCCACGCGACTTCTGTATCAACTGCCAAATATGAGCTCTTGTATATTTTCCCACAACATGGCCCATCGTTGTAAACTCAACACACCCAAACCAAACTCACCTTCCCACACAAACTTCCTTCGAGTTTGAAATTTCAGAGTTGACTGTGATTCTTCTATTTTTATAGAATTTGATTTCTTTTGTAATCTCCTAATAGATTTCATTTCTTTCTCATCCTTTGCTACAACTTGAGTGCAGACAGACCATTAGTGGCATTAGATTCCTAACCTACATTTCCTACATTTCAATCTAATATATGTTCTACTGTTGTGAGATCTTTCAAATTCCTGATTTAAATATATGTACTCCCCAACTGAAACTCATACTTTGCTGGTTGGGAGTATAAAACGGTACAATTACTTCAGAAAACTGTATGGCAGTTTCGTTTCTAGATACTAACCCAAGAAAAGTGAGAACGTAGGTCCACAAAAAAAGACTTGTGCAAGAATATTTACAGTGTTTTTATGCCTAACATCCCCAAATTGGAAACAGCCCAAGTGTTCACTAACAGAAGAATGGATTAACAGATTGTGTACTCTTAGAATAGAGTACTGCTTGGCAATAAAGGAGACAGTAACATGCAATAACATGGAGGGATCTCAAAAACATGGCATTCAGTACCCTCCACAGAATAGAATACTGCTTGGCAATAAAAATTCTAGAAGATTGTCAATAATCTTCGGTCAGAAGCATTTAAGTTCTGACCCATCTCCTACTGTAGCAGAAATGGTCTTTCTGTTCTAAGTATTGCATTTTGTATTTTACCATCTCCAAATCTTCTCCCATATCATTTCTTCTACCTAGACTAGTTGTACTGCTTTTCTCTGCTTATCCAAACTCCCATCTTTCAAGGACAAGTTCAAAATCTACACTTATCTGCCAAAATGTCTTCCTTCTTTGGGGCTGTCATAGCACTCGCTCTGGGTACCACACACTTGGCGCTCAGTCACAAAAATGCCCTATTTGGTTGGGTCTCTCACTCATGTGTGTCTTCTCTTTCTAATTATCCGCTCCTTGAGGGTGGTGACCATTTCCCTTAGATTTTTTTGCTCCCAAGATGTCTGATTGCTTGGTAGCAATACATACATGTTGATTGATTGACTTTCCTCTTATTTCTCAGTGATCTACTTAAACTCTGTAGATTATTAGAATTTTATACTTCTTACAGGATTTTGTCCATTAGGGAGAGATTTCTTGGCTGTAGAGGCATTCCATGAACCAAGAGACCGTTCACATTTGGCTGATGACCACTTGCTGCTTGACAGAGACTCATCTACATGTTAAAAGAAGATGTCACTCATTATTTGTTGGTGAAGATACCTGCTTAGTTTCCCAACTCTGCCAAAAGTTATTATTTCCAAATTAGGGCATGTATACATTTTTGTCCTATGCCTTAACTTTTGTAATACCTTGGCCAATAGCCTAGCTGGATCCCAAGTTCACTGTCAAGATGACAGGGTCATAGTCCTTTCCTTTCCTAAATGACAGCAGGTGGGGGAAGCCTGACCAACCTAAATGAAAGCACTTAGCAGCCAGTATCATAGAGGAGAGAGGATCTTTATTATTATTGTGAGAAAATAAAACACAAATATGGAATAAAAATTTTAAAAATAAAGGTAAACTCTAACGTGATCTCTACCACCATCACATAGTCTTACACTCTACACAAACTAATTCTTTCTCTTTCACTGCTCCTGGAGCAGTCACCTCTCAGTGAGAACTGAAATTCTGAAGACTGTTTATTAAAAGGATTTAATCTTTGTTGGACTGACATTAGGACCTCAGAGTCCTGTTTCTTTGCTCTCAGGTCATCAGATTGGTCATTTCCTTTGCCATTCACTTTCCTCCCATTTTCTCTCAAGAATGTGTGGACTAACACTTCTTCCTTTATATCATTAGCCAGAATCATTCAAGTTAACCGATCAGGACTTAGGTTTCCTAAACCATACCCAAACCAGTTCTACATGTAGAAGTATTTTATTACTATCCAAGGAACATTAGTTCACCTGGTTCATCCTTTGATGTGATAAGGTATTAGTTGAGCCTTGCTGGTTTTATTTTTAAGTAACACTTTTCTAAACCAGCTGTACAATATCTGCTCAGTATACCAGCAAAGCAAATACTAGATCTGGTAGTAAAATCCAAGGTTGATGAGCATAGCCCAAGGATTAGACTCCTTTTTCTCTTTTCTTTTTTCCCTCCCCGCTACTCCCTCCTCCCTCCAACTCCTTTGCTACAGGCAACACTGGAAAATTATCATGTGGAAAGTGCTACTGCATAGTCATTACACGGGTGAGACAAGGCTCCCCCGCAGGTTCATCAACCTTCTGCAAAAAATGGCCGCATTTATTTTTGTCCATAGACTTAACTGAGACCACTTCTCTCTGGTTTGCCTTTTACACCTGGGTTGAGTACTAAACACCAAAAAGCAAAAAATTAAAAATACTAAAAACAAAAACCAGGTAGGCTGTGACAAAAAAAAAAAAAAAAAGGAATTCAAAAGATATTCAAAGGATAGAATGTTAAGGCCTTAAAATATCTGATATGTGGTCCCTGTTTTCATCATATTCTTCATTCTTCCCAGAACAGTCAGGCTGACCATATAGTTGCTTCTAGATTGCACAGTTAATACATACCTTTTCAAATAGCTGACTGAGAATAACTTAACCCTAATTTGCTATTAATTTTTCAAACTGAAATTGAATTTGTCAACACATAGAATCACTGGATTATAGTGATAAACACATAACTACTGAAAAAAATGAGTCATAAATAATACATTTAATACAGATAACTCAGAGCAAACTTCTGGCAAGAGTAATCTGAGGTTCTACAGTATATTCCTCTGGGGGGCTTACCAGATTTGAGGTCATCGACAGCACCTTAGACTGTGGCACGCGAGGTAAAACCAAAGGTTGTGGTTCACTTAGTACACAGGGGCTTTCTGAAGCTGATCTTGTGATTGCAACATTACTCTCATCATCTGAGCAAAAAAACCAGAATATTATCCATGGATATATCCAGACCCATTACAACAGTACTGTGAAAAAAAATCTTCCCTGATAATTCATTCTCAAGCTAGGCTTCACTCATCTTTGTAGCCCAATTTCTTACCACCTGCATGGTTCCAAAAAAAAATCCTCAAAGAATTCCATTTAATAAAGTTTCCCATCCTTCAATGCCTATTGGTACCTGGCTGAAGGGAAAGCAAATACAGTGGCACCTCGGTACTCATTGTTAATTCGTTCTGGAACTCGTGGCGAGCACCAAAACCCACAAGGACTGAACAAGCATTTTCTCTTGCAAGGCAGCATTACCACTTATGCAAATTCTAGCAGGTGCAATGAGTCCTGAGCAAGCAGCCAAGAGCTGAAACTTTTTTCTCCTCAAAATGTAACAAGTGCAGGGTTTGAGGAGTTCTGAAGCCAACAAGTACTGAGGTATAACTCTAGAGCAAAAAAAGAAAAGAAAAGAAAGAAAATCTCTAGAGCAAAGCTGTGCAGCAGAATATTTGCAGTTGATGGGAATGTCCTGCGTATGCACTGTCTAACGTAGTGGCCTCTAACCACATGTAGCAATGGAGAACTTAACATTTGGTTAGTCTGAGGAACAGAATTTTAATTAAAATTTAAATAGCCATGTATGACTAATGACTACCAACACTAGGGAAACCTTCACCTCATTAATCCAGGCCTCAAAGAATTTCCACACATAAAGCTACAAGATAAACCCACTGTTAAAAATCACAACTCACAAGGAGACAAAACAACTTGAGAAAAAGCAAGCAAAAACAGCATAATCAGGTCAGCAAAGACTTAAGAAATTGAAATTATCAGGTTCAAAATGTAAAAGAAGTGCCCGGCTGGTGTAGCTCAGTGGATTGAGCGCGGGCTGGGAACCAGAGAGTCCCAGTTGGGGCACATGCCTGGGTTGCGGGCCAGGTCCCCAGTGAGGGCCATGTGAGAGGCAACCATACATTGCTCTTTCTTCTTCCCTTCTCTCTCTAAAAAGTAAATAAATAAAATCTTTAAAAAAAAATGTAAAAGAAGTGAAGCAATTGAAAAAATATGAGTAAAGAGTAAGACATAAAAATAAGCATATTTGTAAAATAAAATGAAATTACGAGAACTAAAATTACTAAAAAACAAAAAACAAACAAAAACCCTCAGCAGAGACCATAGCAGATTAGATTCTGCTGACGACAGACTTAGTGAACTAGAAGAAGAAAACTTAAAGAAATCCTGAATTCAGTCCAAAGCAAAGGAGGTGGAAACTATGAACTGTACACTGAGGAGCAAATTTTACTATGTGTAAATTATACCTCAACTTAAAAAATGAAGATGTAAAACCACAATGAAACACCCTTTTATACATCAACAGAAACTTACAGGTGATCAAAAACTGCTGATAAGATTGTGAGCATAGGAACTCACATACTCTTGGTGGATGTACATAACTGGTACTATCACTTTGGACAATCTGGTGACATCTCGTGAAGTTGAAGATGCATTTCCATATGAGCCAGCAACATCCTTGCTACACGCCCGAGAGGAGCTCTTGCACATACACCAGGAGGAATGTTCGAGAATGTTCATAGCTTCTTTGATCATAATTACAAAACACTGGATTTTGGCAGGTTTTAGCATTTTTCACCATCAAATTTGGCTCAAAAACTGAATTCAAGATGAGAGATTATGTTTCTGAGTAAAACTAATATGAGCTCTTGGTGGTCACTGGTTCTAAATCATGTCCATCATCATTCTGTTTACTACTGTTGCACTCTGAGGAGATAGAGATATCCTCAACAACTGCATCCAGTGAAGCTTGTTTACCATTAGCAAATCAGGATTAAAATAATTTTAAAATAAATAGTAAATGTTCTTCTACAATTTAGATTTTAATACTGGCTTGACTGAAAGTTAAAATGATGGTAAAAATACCAAGTTATAAAAATGAACAAATAGTTACATTTACTCAGTTTTATACACTTTTGGTTTAGAGTTGACATCTCAAAATACGACAAGTTGCCATGTGGCCCTACTGTACATATGACTAGCGTGCATTTTGGCTTTTCTTTCTCATTAAGAGGCAGAAAAAACAATTCTCTGGTAGTAGGGATAGGTTTGTACCAGCGCCCACAGGTTGGCCCTGACAACAACCAACCAACTGGTCCACGCCAAAGCCAAACATGCAAGTGTTCTCTTTCCATATGGTATTCTTTAAAGTAATGATAATAGCCAACATTTATTGCATTCATAAATATTATAGGAACTACTCTATGAATTTCACGTAACTCATTTATTTCTTAAATGACCATAGGAGATAAATATTAGTATTATACTTGTTTTATAGGTAAAGAAATGGAGGCACAGCAAGGTTAAGCACCTTGTGTAAGATACAAAGTTAGCGTCAGAGCCAGTGGTTGAACACAGGTTGTCTGGTAACTGTGCGTGTGACTGTTACGCCACATGGCTTCTCATGTGGCTAACACTTTAGAGCTGGGGCTGGTAAACTATGGCCCATGGGCCCAATAGGACCCATTACCTGTTTAAAAAGAAATCGTACTGTAGTAAAATATCCGTAACATAAAAGTTAATATTTTAACCATTTTAGAATGTGCAATTCATGGCATCAAATACATGCACTGTGCTGTGCAATCATCACCACTATTAATTCCATGCCTTTTTTCACTCCAAACGAAAAGCTCATGCCCTTTACCATCACCTATTTTTATAAATGCTTATTCTAATTGTATAGTACTCCATTGTATGAATATATCACATTCTACTGTTGAGGGACATTTGGGTAGTTTTCCAATAGAAACTATCCAAAATGAAATACACAGGAAAAAAGTCCAAAAAGTATCTGAGGGATCAGTGATCAAAATATATATGAGTAACCAGAGTCCTGAGGGATGGTGGGGTGGGGGGCGGGGCAGAAAAAGTATCTGAAGGAATAATGGCTAAAAACTTTCCACAAAACAATATCCCACAGCTCAACAAACTCCAAGCAGAAATAACATGAAGAGAATTACATCAAGGCACAGCATAATCAGATTGCTCAAAGCCAATGATAAAAAGAAAATCTTAAAAGCAATCAGAGGAAAAAGAGACATGTGCACAGGAACAAAGCAAAGGATGACATCAGACTTCTTGTCATAAACATTGCAAATGAGAAGACAGTGGACAACATTTTTAAAGTACTGAGAGAAAAACTGTCTACCTAAAATTTCATACCCTGCAAAATTATCTTGAAAAATATAAAAGCAAAATAAATTTTCATATCTACAAATGAAAGAATTCATCACTAACAGACTCACATACAAGAAATGTTAGAGGATATCCTTCAGGTTGGAAAAATTAAAACAATTTTTTTTACTGAAATAAAATTCACATAACAAAATTCACAATTTTTAACCATTTTAAAGTATACAAGTAAGTGGGTTTTTTAAACTACATTCACAATGTGTGCAAATACCACCACTATCTCATTCAGAAAACTTCCATCACTCCAAAAGAAATCCCATGTTTCCCAATTCCCCTCTTCCTCCATCCCTTGGCAACCACTAAACTATTTTCTCTCTCTGTGGACCTGCCGGTTCTGGACATTTCATCTGAATGGAATCATACGGTAACACAGTATATGGCCCTTTGTGTCTGGCTGCTGTCATTTAGCATGTTTTTATATAGGTTCATGTTGTAGCAAGTGTTATTACTTAATCCCTTTTTATAGGTGAGTAATACTCCATTGCACACCCTATCAGTTACTCAGGCTGCCACAACAAAACACCACAGACTGGATGGCTTAAACAACCGAAATTCATGATCTCACAGTTATGGACGCTAGCAGTCCAAGATCGAGGTGTTGTCAGGGTTGGTGTGTGGTGAGACCTCTCTTCCTGGCTTGTAGGCAGCTGCCTGTTTGCTGTGTCCTTTTGTCCCCTCTTTTTTGTGCATGCACAGAAAGAGTACTGATATCTCTTCCTCTTCCTATAAGGATACCAACCCGACAGGATTAGTGCCCCGTTCTTAATTACCACCCCAAAGGCACTATCTCCAAACACATTCACATTGGCAGTAAGGGCTTAAACATATGAACTTTTAAAAAGACTTTATTTATTTGTAGAGAGAGGGGAAGGGAGGGAGAAAGAGAGGGAGAGAAATATCAATGTGTGGCTGCCTCTCGCATACCCTGGGGACCTGGCCTGCAACCCAGGCATGTGCCCTGACTGGGAATCAAACCAGTGACCCTTTGGTTCGTAGACCTGCACTCAATCCACTGAGCCACACCAGCCAGGGTCAACATATGAATTTTGAGGAGGACACAATTCAGCCCATAATGCACGATTCACCAAATTTTCTTCATCCATTCATCAATTGGTAGACATTTGGATTGGTTCCCCTTTTTGATGGTTATGAATAATGCTGCTATGAATATTCACGCACAAGCTTTCTGCGGGTATATTTTCAGTTCTTTCAGTTACATACATTTGAGTGGAACTGCTGTGTCAAATGGTAATTTATATTTAACCTTCTGAGGGCCTGCCAAACTGTTTCCAATGTAGCAGTGGCTAAACCACTTTATATACTCGCTGGCAGTGTGTGAAGGTTCCGATAATCTCCACATTCTCACCAACACTTGCACTGTCCTTTAAAACATGCACAGCCGTCCATCCTAGCAGGATGGCACGGCGTCTCCTTGCGGTTTGGTTTGGGTTTGCATTTCCCTAATGAATAATGATCTTCAACATCTTTTCATGTACTTATTGATTATCTGTGTATCTTCTTTGGAGGAATGTCTATTCAAGTCATTTTTTAAATTGGGTTGTTTGTCCTTTTGTTGTTGAATTGTAGTTCTTTGTATATTGTGGCTGCTAGATTCTTATGAGTTGTATAATTTGTGCATATTTGTTCCCATTCTGTAGGTGGCTTTCTCATTTTTCTTGACAATGTCTTTGATACAAAAAGTTTATTATTCTGATGAAGTCCAGTTTATCTATTTTTTTGGTCATTTCTGGACTTGGTGTCATATCTAAAAATCCACTGCCAAACCAAGCAATAAACCCACAGATGCAAATAGCTCAACAAACTCCAAGCAGAAGCAACATGAAGAAAATTACAAGACATAAGCTCATACTAATCATGAAGGTATACTCTAATGTTTTCTTCTCAGAGTTATACAGTTGAAGTTCTTAAATGTGTGTCTTTTTTCCAGTTTTAGTTGATATGTTATATATAGTGTCAAGTAAGGTCCCAACTTCATTCTTTTCCATGTGGCCATCTAGTTGTTCCTATATATTTTTTAAGGAAACTATTCTTTTCCCCACTGAATGATCTTCACACCCTTGTTGAAAATCAATTAGTCATAGATGTGTGGGTTTATTTCTGGACTTTTGAATGTGTTCTAGACCAGTATCACACTGTTTCAATTATTGTAGCTTTGTGTTCAGTTTTAAAATCAGGAAGTGTGAATCCTCCAACTTTGTTCTTTTTCAATATTGTTTTGTATATTCAGGGTACCTTGCATTTCCACATGAATTTCAGGATCAGCTTGTCCATTTCTGCAAAAAAAGGCAGTTAGAATTTTGATAAGGATTGTACTCAACCTGTAGATCTATTTTGAGGGTGTTGCCAGCTTAAAGATATTAAATCTTTTGTCGACAAACACAGCCATCTTTCCATTTCTTTAGGTCTTCTCTAATTTCTTTTAATCATGCTTTGTAGTTTTCAATGTACAACTCTTGCAGTGCCTTTGTTAAGTTTATTCCTAAGTGTTTTATTCTTCTTGATGCTGTTATAAATGAATTGTTTTCTTAATTTCCATTTCAGTTGTTCATTGACAGAGGCTGGAAGAAATTTGAGAAGCATGATGGAGAAGGCATAAATTGCCTTGAACAGATTTAGTAGAAATCTGGATTTGGAGGATGCTGTAGGGGATGGCTCCAAAGGAAATG
The DNA here is from genome assembly GCA_004026765.1 of Micronycteris hirsuta. Taxonomy (NCBI): domain Eukaryota; kingdom Metazoa; phylum Chordata; class Mammalia; order Chiroptera; family Phyllostomidae; genus Micronycteris; species Micronycteris hirsuta. The sequence goes on along the minus strand of PVJI01006980.1, from coordinate 47,435 downwards.
AGGAACATTTTATTAGAACATGGAAGAAGGGAAATGTTTGTTATTTGGTGGCAGAAAGGTAAGTGAAATGGTCTCCTGTGGTAATGTGAAAAGCTGGACTTGTAAGTGATGACCTTGGTTATATAGCTAAAGAGATTTCCAGTCAAAGTATTGCGGGTGAGCTCTGAATTTTTTCTTGCTGCTTATAATAAAACATAATATGAGAACGATAAATTGAGGGGAAAACTATTAAATATAAGGAAAGCAGGACCTGATGAATTTGGAAATTCTCAGTCTCTCTAGATGGCAAAAGATTCTAAATGAAAGAAGGCTGCCAGACCTCCAAAGTTCTACTGGCAGGAATCAGCCCGTAAAACTACACTAGCTGCAAACATGTGCTACCTTTCGTTAGAAATGAAAGATGACTCAGAGGGTGAAACCAAGAGCCCAGACAGTGGAGTGGAGAGTTGAGAGGATTATTTCCAGGCCTTGAAACTTAATGAAGGAGCTCCCAATATTTTCCCAACTGGATTTCAGAATTTCATATGGATCCCTGTTCACTCTCCATCCCCCCTCCCCTGCCTTTTTAACTGGGATGTCTATAACTGTTATCCTTTCTCTGGCCCACTATTATATGTTGGATGCAGGGTCAGATTAACTTGTCTCTAGGAGTGAAATGGTTAGATTACACAGTTAGATATTTACATACCTGTGTATATGACCTTTAGTTTCACAGGTCTGTGGATGAAAAGGAATTGTGTCCCAATAACTTACTTCATGAATTACATCCAAGAACTTGATTCATAGAAGGACCTGATTTAGATGATAAGAGTTTTGGATTTCTGATTTAGGATGAATCTCTTGGAAACCTTAGAAGGGAGATGAATGTATTTTGCATGTGGGAGCACATGAATCACTGGGGACCGGTGGGAGGACTTAGTGGACATCCTGTAAGGTGGCTCCCCTAGAATGTTCACTTCTTGGTGTTCACACCTTTGTGTGATTACCTCTCTTTGAATGTGGGCAGATGGGCAGGACCTGTGACTTTTTTCAGAACAACAGGTGATGGTAAAAGTGAAGGGATGTCACTCCCATGATTATGTTATATTATATAAGCTCCTGCCTTGCTAGCAGACTAGTTCTCAGTCTTTCTTGCTGGTTTTGAAGAAGAAAGCTGCCATGACTACTACATCTATAAGAAACGGAATCTTTCCAAGAACACACAAAAAGGGAAGTGAGTCCTTTTCTGCTGCAATTGAGCCTCTACATGAGAAACCCGCCCTGGCCAACACCTTGATTGCAGCCTTTTGAGATCCCAAGTAGAGGACTAGCCAAGCCACTCCTGGACTTCTGACCCACAAATCTGTGAGATAATAAATATATATTGTTTGAAGCTGCTAAGTTTGTGATAATTTTTTTGCGTAACACAGAAAACCAATACAAACAATTCTTGAAAAGTTAAATATACATTTAACCATATAATCCAACTATTCCACTTGCAGAAATTTACCCAAGAGAAAAGGAAATATATTTCCAAAAAATTCTTGTACACTAGTGTTCATAACATCTTTACATGTAACAGTCCAAAGCTGAAAACAATACAAATGTCCATCAACCAATAAATGGATAACTACATTATGGAACAATGGAATACTCAGCAATACAAGGAATAAATTATTGACACACACAAGGACATGGATGAATCACTAAACGGTCATGATGAGTGAAAGAACTGATAGAAGAGTAAATGCCATATGATTCCATTTATATAAAACTGTGCAAACGAAGAAATCTATAGTGACAGAAAGATTAGCTGTCACGTGGGGACGGTGGGTCTGGCAAGGGCAGGAGAGAGGGATCACAAGGTCATTCTGAGGTGACGGATATGTTCACTATATTGGCTGTTTCATGGTTTCATGGGTTTATACACAGGTCAATTTATCAAACTGTATACCTTAAATATGTATGATTTAGTTTATATCAATTATTCTTCAATAAAGCAGTCTAAAGACGCATTTGCCACTTGCACATCTTTTTATCACAAATAATTATATTCAAAGAGAAAGCACCATCTCCATCTAGTCTCAATAGACTCACCCTTGTTATCCATCTCCTCATTCTCAAATACTTTCTATATCTCTTAGTTTTTGTGGGAAATACAAATATGAGTCTTTTGCACTAATTAAGCGTATAGTCTAATTGGCTGGTCAGTGCTTGGAAATCATAAACAATTAGCTGTTTATACTGTTCCACAAAGGCCCTTACCAGAAGCAAACCCCTCCCAGTGACTCCGCGTCAGCTGCTCCACACAGCTCAGGACCTTGCTCCACACGCCGTCGAACACGTGAGCAAGGACGTCCTCTTTCATGCAGTAAAACGGAGCAATGGGGGGATACCCTAATTTCTGCTTCTCTGTAGCTGCTTCTGCTTTGTTTCCATGAAACCCCTCTTCCCTGTAACAGAACAAGATGGAAAGACTTCATGGTTATTCTTCACTGAATGCTCACCACTGTCCTCTGTGCTCCTTAGGAGTGTGATTTGTGCCCCTGCCCCTTGCCCAGCATGTGTAGCACATGCTTTAAGCTGCTCTATGAACAAAGGGAGTTCTCAGCAGAGGAGACTGCATTTCCATTATTACCCCCACCCCACCCCACTACTCTGCCAAAAAATAGAACAAGAAAAATAAGCTGAGAATCATTGTGATTTTTTAGCTTTAAACAGATGAGCACTGCCAATTGAGTAACAAGCTATGACAAGCTTACAGAAATCATCATTTTTTGTTGTAATTAGAGAATTTATTTTTTAAAAGATTTTATTTATTTATTTTTAGAGAGAGGGGAAGGGAGGGAGAGAAGGAGAGAAACATCGATTCGTTGCCTCTTGCATGTCCCCAACTAGGGATCTGGCCCCGCAACCCAGGCATGTGCCCTGACTGGGAATTGAACCAGTGACCTTTGGTTTGCAGGCCGGCGCTCAACCAACTGAGCCACGCCAGCCAGGGCTGTAACTAGATAACACTTAGAATAATATTAATGTGGCACATTTAATGATGTGCACATTACTGTGATTATGCTCCATAATTATTTAAGGCAATGATTCATTAGGGAAACAGTCAACATAGATTATTAAAATACTTTTACTAATCCAAATAAACATTTGGTAATTGGCTGGAAATGAAAAAGAGGGGAACCCAACAGCACAGGAAGCTACTCTGAGGCTCTTCTGGAAACTGTGTATCTGTAACTCAGAAACTCCCAGTTACCCAAGTCTCTCTTCTCTGGCAGGGAGTGCCAATAGCCCCACAATTCTAGGGGTGCGGGGGTAGCTAGCTGATGTGCTTACTATGACAGATGTATTATAAACTAAGACAAAGCAAATTCTGGAACTGGCTTGGGGTAGCGAGAAATATCTCTCAGCTTCTGTCTACAGCAACAGTTACCCCGGGCAGCAGAGGTCTCAGAACTAACAGGACACTGTTGGTGGAAAGGAGGGTGCTAAGAGGTCTATGCAGGGCAGTCGAAGCTCTATGCTGCTCCTTTCCCAAGGAGGACATTTGGGGAAGGAAGGCTGATTAGTGTTAATTGTATTTAAATTTATATTTCTTTTTAGAGGAGATAACACACTCATATGATGAAAAATTCAAATTGTAGAAATATATTCATGCAGTGAAAAATAAGTCTTTATATCTCTTCCCCCAGTGTCCATTCCCCAAAGTAAACATTATTCATCAGTCCAGAGAAATAGGTACATTATACACTGCACTGCACGTGTTCTTTTATTTAACAGTGTATCTTGGTCTTGGATCCCTAGCAGTACACATAAACCTGCCTCTTTTAAAAAACAGCTGCAGCCCTGGCTGGTGTAGCTCAGTGGATTGAGCACGAGCTGGGAACCAAAGGGTCCCGGTTCGATTCCCAGTCAGGGCACATGCCTGGGTTGCGGGCCAGGTACCCAGTGAGGGCCATGTGAGAGGCAACCATACATTGCTCTTTCTCTCCCTGTCTCCCTCCCTTCCCCTCTCTCTAAAAATAAATAAATAAAATCTTTTAAAAAATAATAATAATAAAAAACAGCTGCAGAGTATTCCATTGGATATATCCAATACGCATAATGCATCTAACTAGCTGTTATTGATCAACCAACCTTTTGCTCTTAGAGTCAATACTGTAATTAATATCCTTGTACTTAGTTCTTTAGCTACATGGGTATTATATCTGTAGGGTGAATTCCTATAAATAGGATTATTATGTCAAAGGGTCTATGCATTTCAATTTGAAAGATATTGCCCACTCTCCTCTAAAGAGGTAATATAATTTTCCAGTGGTAAAACAACATGCCTGTTTTCCCATGCAAGTAATTATTAAACTACTTTTATTCTCTGCCAGTCTGACAGATAAAATAGTATCTCATTATAGTATTAATCTGAATCCCTACTTGTGAATGAGACAATTTCATTTCATATATAGAGTAGGGCAAAAGTAGGTTTATAGTTGAGAGTACGTGGAACAGTTTGTTCTTGTATTAGTTATTAATCAGTTTGTCATTTTCCATATGAACAACTGTAAACCTACTTTTGCCTCACCTTGTATTTAAAATCCATTTTCTCTTTAGGTGAACTATTCATGTTCTTTGCCTGTTTTGTTCTTAGTGTTTTTATTATTGATATGTACACATTAAGGAAATTAATAAGTCTTTGTGTATGTATGAACTGCAAATGTTTTTCTAGTCTGTCATCCGTTATTTGACTTTTTATAGTTAATTTAAAGAATTTTTAAATGACTTGTGTATTCTGTGTTATGGTTAGAAAGGCCTTACCTATTCCCAAATTATTATTACTTTTTTATTGACTATTTTTTTTGAGGGAGACAGAAAGAGAGAGAGAGACATCGACTTTGTTGCTCCGCCTATTTATGCATTCATTGGTTGCTCCTGTTAACCCAGCCTTGGTGCATCCGGATGACGCTCTAACCAACTGAGTACCCAGCCAGGTCAAATTACTTTTAAAAAATAATCTTTCATAATTTGTTTCTTCCCTAAACTTATATGATTTCATTTGTCACATTTAAATATCTTGTATGTATGGAATTTATTTCATGTAAAGAATAAGTTAGGAACCTTATTTTTTCCAGACAGTTTATCTATGTTGCACCAAAATCATTTGCTGAACCTATTGTATATATTAATTTCCTGTTGGTGTTTTGGTTTATTTCTGGGCCTCCGCTCTTTTAAATTAGAAACATTCTAATGGTCCAATAACTGTCATTTTTCAGTCAGTGGTATCTCTAAAGTGAATGCTGCTTTCTAAAAAATCTTCCCTGTACTACCTGAAAATTCATCTGGGTTTACTATCAGGAAAAGGGAAAGAAATGCCCTAGGGGACACCTATATATTTACATCATATTTTAAATTACTTAAATTGGCTTTATTTTTATAAGCTAGAACCAAGGGAGAAGACCGACTTGAGGAAAAAGGAAAAGAAAGTGGAAATAATCTGACTCACGCCAGGTGAAGTAAAGGGAAGGGGCAGTCTCCAGAAAACAAAGAACCTAATTCTGATTCCTTTGCTAGCTCAGCGTTGTTATGTGCAGGGATCTGGGTTATGTTTAGCTGACCCAAGATGTGTACATTGAGCACATAAGTAAGAATGGCTCAGCAGGCAATATGAGGGGAAGAAAATTCCAGAATCATCGACACAATACTAACTAGATCTAACCAAATCCTCATAGCCTAAAATGAAATTTTCACTCACTTCCAAATATACTGCTGTAACGATCAATTCTGGAACTTTTAAAGCCTTGAGGGAATAGTTTAAGAGTTTAATGTTTCAGCCATGGCTAGTGTGGCTCAGGGGACTGAGTGCTGGCCTGCAAACCGAAAGGTCATCAGTTCGATTCCCACCAGGGCACATGCCTGGGTTGTGGGCCAGGTCCCCAGATGGGGGTGTGTGAGAGGCAACCAATCTCTCCCACATCGATGTTTCTCTCCCTCTCTTTCTCCCTCCCTTCCCCTCTCTCTAAAAATAAAAAAAAATAAAAAAAAAGAGTTTAGCATTTCAGAAAGGTAGCATAGAATGTGAAGAGAACACTGGATTCAGAATTGGATAAGAGTTTAGTTTTAGTTTTACCTGAGACAAATCATTTAACTACTCTGATTCTCACTTATCCTGTAAAGAGGGTAAATAATATCTATGTCACAGGACTATTGTCAGAATACAATCAGAATAGATGTAAATAAGCATTATTAATTACAGAGTCTATGTTGAGCATAGGGTTTTATATAAACTGTATATACCTTTTTCAAACAGGATTTATATAAATGAAGTTCATATCTCTTCAACTGTTCTTTTAAAAAGTTTCAGTGATTCCATGAGTTACTGGTGATAATTTACAAAGGGTAAAGTCAAATTATGTGGAGAAAAAAAATTAGCTCATTTAAAAATGTTAAATGTCAAGAAGAGGCAAATGATATATGCAGGAAGAAAAAACATAAGGAAGTCTGGTAGGTGGAAGTGATAGGGATTTATATCAACTAAGCGCATGAACTCTGGATACCTGAGAAGTAGTAGAAAAGTAGTAATAAAAAGTGACATAGGGACTTCCCCCAAGATGGCAGCGTAGGCTCATGCACTGCGCCACTGCTCACAACCAGAGACTTTAAACAATGAACTCAATAGCGAAAAATAAACAACCAGAACGGACAGAATCGAACTGAAGGGAAGTCCGACACCCAGGAAGTTGGGGAGGACGTACATCCAGGCCGGTAAGCGGGGCAGAACCGAGCGAAGGAGCGGAGTGAGAGGCAGTTTGCCTGGAGGGACTCACCCCGCAAGCGCCTAAACAAAACACTACCCTGGAGCAACGGGTGAACCTCGCAGGCCGGCGGCGTAACCGGAGAGGCCAGTGGGAACCAGCAGGGCCGAGACTGGCGGGAAACGCAGTGGGGAACTGGGGAGCAGAGGGTGATAGGGAGCAGCGGTGAATGGCAGACGCCATTGCTCCCTCCCAGGCCCCGCCCCCAGAGGAAACGTCACAAAAAAGCAACCCAGGTTGCCGGGCACCAGCAAACTCCTAAGACTCCGACAGGTGCACCGAGATAAAAAGAATGAAAATGGCCAAAATGAAAGATCAGAACAAATTACAACTAACAGACGAAGAGATAGGCAAATTAACAGATGCCCAGTTTAAAACACTTGTAATCAGAATGCTCACAAAACTGGAAGAAAGGTGGATGCAAATAATTGAACAAATGAAGAATATGATAAAGATAATAAAGGAAGATATACAGAGAGCCAATAGGGAAAAAAAGGAAGCTGGGACTCAAACCAACGGTGTGGACCAGAAGAAAGAAACAAGAATTCAAAAAAACGAGGAGGGACTCAGGAACCTCAGAGACATTTGTAAACAACCCAACATCCGGATCATAGGGCTGCCAGAAGGGCAAGAGGAACACCAAGAAATTGAACGTATTTTTGAACAGATAATGAACGAGAACTTCCCAAATCTGGCAAAGGAAATAGGCTTCCTGGAAATCCAGGAAGCTCAGAGAACCCCAAAGAAGCGGGACCCAAAGAGGAACACACCAAGGCACATCATAATAACATTACCCAAGGTCAAGAATAAGGAAAGAATCTTACAAGCAGCAAGAGAAATGGGTACAGTTACCTACAAAGGAATTCCCATAAGACTGTCAGCAGATTTCTCAAAGGAGACCTTCCAAACAAGAAGGGGCTGGAGAGAGATATTTCAAATCATGAAAAGCAAGGACCTATATCCAAGAATAATCTATCCAGCAAAACTTTCATTTAGAATGGAAGGGCAGATAAACTGCTTCTCAGATAAGGTCAAGTTCAAGGAATACATCATCACGCAGCCTTTACTATATGAAATGTTAAAGGGTTTTATATAAGGACTCACGTGAGAAGGCACCGAGGCCAGATCAGCTACTGGGGAATTCAGATCAGCCACAGCCAAGACACTTGTGAGGTAAGCAAGCAAAGTATAACCAGAGAAACAAAATATAACCAGAGACACTGAAATTTAGAACAATCTGGCAGTAACCAGAGGGGAGGGGGAAGGGGATAATGGGGACAAGGGTATTCAGGAACTGCTAGAAAGGACACATGGACAAAACCAAGTGGGAGGGTGGAAGCAGGGGAGGGAGGTGGGTTTGCCTGGGGTCGGGGGTGGGGGGTAAATGCAGACAATTGTAGTTGAACAACAATAAAATAATAAAAAAAAAGAAAAAAAAAGTGACATAAATCTAATGATAGGTAATGTTGGCAGTATACTTTAGAAAAAGTAGATACTAATACATCAAAGAGGAGAGGAGGAGATAGCTTACAAGACATAATACTCACATATCTGTGTGGTCAAATGCTAGATATTCCTCTATTATTCCTTCAGAGAGGATTACACAGTCTTCCTCTTCTTTTTCCATAGAACACAGGCTAGGGGATTTGGCAATGGAAGATGCTTTATGAACATAAGGAGTTGAAAAATGTAACTTCTTTCCCCTAATACCAAATCTGGGAGAGAAAGAAAGCAAATATTAATTATGTATAACATAAACAGTTCTCACAGCAACTCAGTCACATGAGTTTTAGCTCCAAGTCCCTTGTCCTGGGAACACCTTCCTGTACTACCATAAACCTTAATGCCTATTAATCCTCAGAACAGGAAGAATAAATACTAGTCATACACTTACCTGCTTAGGTGTATTATGGGGTATTGAATACTGCTTGGTATCTTTTCAGTTGCAACAACTGTGGCTATAAAATAAAAATTTTTAAAAATCTAAGAATATTTACATTCATAATTGCATCTTTAAAGGCACCTCAGGAGGTTATGTGCTTATTTCCATAATTCTGTCATTGTTCAAAATGCATGCTCCTTAAGGGCAGGGATCTTCTCTTATTTATAATGTTTAAATTTCTCTTCAAGCCCAAGTATTCAATGAATATGTGATGACTTATTCATTTCAGCAAGCTTACTTTGGAGAAAGTCAGTCAGATCTGAGCAATACAACTTTTTTTAATGCAACAAAGAAAGTAAGGGTTTCTTAGTTGAGGAAGTATTGCTACACCCAGAGTCACAGGTGAGCAAATGATTAAAGACCTGGCTCTCTGGTGGCTTTCAGGGGATGGGTTATATAGAGGAATATTCACTACTCATGGTGACTAAGGGAATTGGGGTCTTGGTCAAGGTCGTGGTCTCTACTGATTGGTCGGTTCTAGGGTAGGAGGTAGTTGATTGTTTGAGCAATACAATTTAAAAAAATGGCTCTTCGTTTAACTAAAAATCAAATATAAACAAGTCATATGTTATTCTTTATACTTTTTTTGTACCTTGGGTATTTTTTTTAATGAAGAAAAAGAATAAATCTATGGCACTTTTACCAAGGCTTAAAATCCTATTGGAAGATATTTTGGAAATACATATTTGAAGTCTTAAAATAAATATACCCATTAATTCAGTGATTCTGTTTGTAGGATATCTTTCAAGGATATGCCTTACAAAATTAAGCTATAAAAATTACCATCGCAGAATTGTTTATAATTGCCAAAAGTTAAAGATAGCCCAACAATTTCAGAATACAGGTTTAGGTATTGATTGTTTAAATAATGGCATATTAATGCAATGGAATACTATACAGTCATTAAATTAATGTTGTAAGAGAAAATAGAAACAGCCCAAAATAAAGTGGTAAGGAGTATATAAAAAGATTACATAATATATACAGTAATTTCATAAAATTATATACATATGTGGCAGGGAATGCTAGATACCCCAATATCCATTCTCTCCTTCTTTCTTAGGAGATCATGTCAGTTTAATTCAGGAGAGCAACACCCACCTCAAAGGCTGCATTTCCCACTACCTTGCAGCCAGATGTAGCCAGTAAGATATGAGCAGAATTGTTATGTGGGATTCTGGGAAGGCTGTTTAAGGAGAACTGGTTTGGCTGTCAGGGGTGCCCTTTTGCCCTTTGCCTTTCCTCCTTTCTGCTACCTGGAATGTGAATATCATATTTGGAACTCTATGAGAAATCTTGGACCATAAAGAAAACGTCAGGGAAAACATCCTCAGCTACCATGGTGTAAAGAAAGAAAAAATTAGGATGGGCCTGGAACATCCTACTGTAACCAGAAAGCGAGGATACAGTCACGACAAAAACAAAGGAACTAGTGTGACACCGCCTAGTTGTAACAATTGAAATACCAATCATAATGGTTAATTAAAACATAAATATTTTGAAATGCTATGAGTTTATACGGTACTCAAGGGAGGAAATATCACACATGGACAAAGTAGTAGTTATAAAAGTAAATAGCATGAATGCTGTTTAATTTGTTATTGCTTTCCTTAAGTAGTGGCATGCTAATAGAGCTGGATAATTTGTTTCATCTAAGTATATATCTATGTATAGGTGACATTTGTTTCATCTGTGCTATAGTAGAGAAAAGTAATTACTGAAAACTGTAAGTCAAATAGTCCAGAAAAGCAAGACCAAGAATAAGAAGGGCCCATCAGCAGAGGTGGCAGCAGGGAGAAAGGAAAGAAAGGAGGTCTGCAGCGCGCGGCAGAGCGGTGAGTTAGCCCCTTGGAGGAGCTAACTGCTTAGACTTGGTTCTTTGTTTCCTTTGACATGAAATCTCTGAATGAAACTATTATTTATAGCTGTAAAATTAGAATAAGGTATATATGTAAAGTTTATACTAACAGATCAGAAAAATGTATTTTAATGACAGCACATGAGTTAAGCAGTTTTTGTCAGTAAGAATTAATGAATATTTCATCTCTGTGGGATACATTAGTTGTAAAAATTTGAAATTTATATAAAGGGTAAACTTTAAAAAGAAAGCTCAGCCTAGTGACCACTTTGAAAAAGGCAAACAATTCCTATTTCTGATCAAAAGTCAGTTAGTTGATAACCCAGATTCCATAACCCTAACTGGCCTAAGAGAGTACCGGTTCACTTTGTGGACTGATGAAGTTACTACAGCAAAACAGCCATCAAAAGTAAGTATTATGATAATTCTTAGATGGTATCAAACTACAGTCTTAGGGAAAAGTATAGGAATAATAAGAAATGAATTAAAACTATGATATTTTACAATAGATTTAAGGATAAACATAGGTTTTGAAATAATCCTATTTGGGTATATTTCGCTGCTGTTTAAATAGTTTGAGTTGCTCAAAAGAATTAGCCATTTTAACTAATATACTAATTACCTCTGTTAAGCTAGTTTAACAGCAAGTTTAACTTCTATAAAGACATTAAGTTGTAAATAATATTACATGTTTTTTATTTTTATTTTATTTGTTTATTTATTTTTAGGCAGAGTGGAAGAAAGGGAGAGAAACATCAAATGTGTGGTTGCTTCTTACTCACCCCTCACTGGGGAACCTGGTCTGCAACCCAGGCATGTGCCCTGACTGGGAATCGAACCAGAGACCCTTTGGTTTGCAGGCAGGCACTCAATCCACTGAGCTACACCAGCCAGGGCTAATATTACATATTTAAGCAAAATCACATTTTCAAAAAAATTTTAAGGTCTATTCCTTAGAGTCTTAAATTTCTTTAAACCAGTCTATCTACACATTTATTCTAAGAGGGAACTTCCCGTATCTGCAGATAGATAAATATAGGTATAGATAATATATTTATACCTATAGAAAAATAAGTGTGTTTTCTATAGAAAAGTTTGTATAGAGAAGTGTATAGAAAAGTTTGTGTGTTACATATATATATAACACACAAAAATATCCTTAAACCCTAGGGAATGTCTTACTTTTTGAAAAAAAAAATTATGTAACAATTCTAACATGCAGAAAGACTATGGTCAGTCTTACAGAATTTTCTGTCCTTCATTAAATAAAAAAGTAGGAAGAAGTATTTTAATTACTTAATATACCTGGTAGAATGTAATACTTGGGCATTTCGATACATAAATACTTAGATATTAGAATACTTACATAGTAGAATCTCTTTCCTGAGACAGTGTTGCCTCATGTGAAGCTGAAATAGCAGAAGGGGACCTAGGATACAGTCCATAACCTTCACTCGGAGTGATTATCTGCTTACCCAAAATCCTTCAAAGTGAATATAAAAAGACAATTAACCACTCTTACCTGGCATAAAAACAAAAGGTAGGTATTTTTTAGAACAAATTTGATAGCCCGACATAGAAGTCCAGTATACTCTTAGTCTGATAACTGATGAAGAATGATTCTTAGAAAATGTGAATACAGAGCCTTACTACAGATGTATCTCTTCCACAGAAGACATTGAAAAGATAAAGCTATTATATCCCTTTTCCTCCCCCAAAATCCAAAGAAACTGAGCAAACATTTGTAATTTTCCCTCCATCCTCTATAATAATCTTCTTTAAACCTGCCAAAATGAGCGAAAGCCAAGCCAAAATAGTGAAAACCATGAATTATATTCCTAAGAACAGAAAGCTTTATAAATTTTAAGTATATGTATTAAGTGCACTAATATGGTTTCTAAGGAAATATTTCTAACAGCTTATTTGTGCTTTCAACTATATATAAAAATTTCCCTGTACATAAGAGTGTCAACGAACACATTTTCCGACTGTATTGTTCGAAAGAAGGGCTTTTGGGCAGCCACGACACGCAGGTCTCAGCGGAGCACAGAAGCTGTCTCGTGGTTCAGGATGACATGTTCATGGTTATGAAAACTCCAGGAAACTGCCAGCCACTTGAGTTTTCTTTCAACTGAAGCTTTGCACTGCATGACCTTATTTACTCATCAAAGCCATGTCCAGAAAGATTCCGAATACAAGTTCTTTTGGAAATCTGCTTTTCACATTTTAGTGTTGGCCGTGAATACCTGAGGTGAGGAAAACTGCATGTCCACTCTTGGCACTCCTCTTGCAGACTCTTAGTATGTGCGCTCAGCTTCTGCTCATACAAGAGCTCATCGATGGCTGTGAACATCGCCTGGACTTTCTCAGTGGCATTTTGATCAAGTTCCTGGAAGAAAATATCACCCCAAAGTATTTAGGTGAACTTCAGTCTCTGTTAAAAATATTAAAGGTTGAAAGAAATCAGATTTTGTTTTGTTTTCAATATTTAGTCCATTTGAAACACTGTCGAATTTCCACAAAAGTTAAGTTAGTGTTTTCAGATCTTAGAATATTCAGCTGTCCTCCCTATTTTTATTTAAAGAAAACTTATAGAAATTTCTACTTTTTAAAGTAACATTTTCTCCATCATAAAAATAATGTATTGTAATCATTTTGAAAAATCCAGAAAAGTATCATGAAAAAAGTTACCAATAATTCTACCGCTCAAAATAATGATCGTTAATAATTTTAATATAGGTATTTCATGATATCCCAGCAATTTTTTAGAGCTTAAGGTTGACAATCCAATGTATATATTACTTCGTAGTCTGTATTTTCACTTGGCAATTTAGGCGGTATCCTTGCCCTCTGTGATCTATTCTTTAGCAGCAGCCAAAGGAGTGGCTAACACATGTAAATGCGATCATGTCGTCACGCTGTCTGCTTCTCTGCTTACTCCCTACTTCATCTGTGTTCATGCACGCTGTTACATGCCAGCTATTAAAGAAGAAAAGTTATTCCTTCTTTTAAAAGCATAAGACGAAAAAATATGTGCTTTCACTCTAAGAATGAAAGTCTGCTCCTATATAACAAAAAAGGGCTTGCTAGGTAGATTTGAAAGTTAACTTTGAGTACAACACAAATATATTTTTAAAAATTATTGTTTTCAAGCTCCGGGGGATGGATGAGACGAGATTTCCCTAGTCTCAGCGAACTTTGTTATTCTTTTATTTATTTATTTATTTATTTATTTAGAGAGAGGGGAAGGGAGGGAGACAGAGAGGGAGATAAACAGCAATGTATGGTTGCTCCTCACATGGCCCTCACTGGGGACCTGGCCTGCAACCCAGGCATGTGCCCTGATTGGGAATTGAACCGGGACCCTTTGGTTCCCAGCCCGCGCTCAATCCACTGAGCTACACCAGCCAGGGCGAACTTTGTTATTCTTTACTATTAAATATTTATCTGCTGTAATATTTGCCTGTTATAACTTTTCCCATTCCTATATTTCCAACATTTGGGACTCTTTCCATTTTCACCATGTTTCTTTAAAGAGCATGCAGCTGGATTTTTAAAATCCAATATCAGAGTCCTATCTTTTATTTATATACATATTTTATCCACTTATAATTATTGTAATGTGCAGTATTTGGGCTTATTTCTCCCATTTATTTCGTGTCTTCCATTTAACTTCCTTTTTTCTTGTGTTTTTTTCCCCTCTTTTTCTTCTGTTACACTGAGTTTTCCTTATTTCCCCTATCAGTTTGGAGGTTATTCATTATGTCTATATTCATTTAGTAGTTACACTTAAAATTTTAGTATTCATACTCCTCTCTTTTTCTAACAAAGGCTAGAGTTTTTCAGTATTTCAGTCCTGCACTGAAACAAAGCAAGAACTTTGATCATTTTGTAATATACACATATATCAAATCATTATGTTGTACACCTAAAATTATTACAACGTTACATGACAATTACACCTCAATTTTTAAAATTAAAAAGAAAAATAAGAAGAACAAAGATATGAGACGCTTGTGAGGAAGGAATCCACAGAACTGGATGACTAATTCAATAAGAGATGGTTGTGAAAATGAATCCAACCTTCTATTCCGGGTGACAGAAAGGAAGATGCTAGTAATAACAGGGAACATTTACCTAACAAAATATTCTTAACTGAGAAGATCTCAAAAATCCTTATACTAATTAACCAATCTCTATCAAATCTTTTTCTCATTTACCTTTTTATTTTGACCTAATTTTAGACTTAGTATCATAACAATTGTTAAAACAGGAGAGGTAAACACTCAGGACTTCTCAGGAAACACTCTAACCAGTGTTATCCACACCTAGAGACCAAGTGGATCATGAAATCAATTTAAAATGTTAGGAGTAATATAGAAAATGAAACAGAATAAAGCAGAACAGAATATAAAATATCATAGTGATCATTCATAAAGGTGGAACTTTGTGGAACTTTGTCTTCTGTTTTATGTACACACACTGGGTCACAATATCAACTAGTGTGACAATTTTAAAAGTTTGAAAGCCATTGATCTAGACATTGTCCATCTTTCAAGTCTAAACCTTCCCACCTCCAGTTTACAGGATTAGAGTATCAACAGGAGCAGAAAGGGATGTAGGGGCTTGAGACATTTTTCATCACTTTGACAATGAACGGCAATCCAATTATGTAAAACAAAAAAAATTTTAAGGACTTTGATATGCTTTAACTTTCCTCTAAGCATCTTCCATATTATTTTTATTATGAATTTTAGTATTAGTGTAGTTTTTTAAACATAAGATGTTATTATTATTTGTTTTAATAACTACTTAGATTTATCAACTTCTTGGCATAGAGTTGCTTATTATATCTATATTCCCTTAGTCCTTTTACTTTCTGTAGGCAATAGTTATTTCTAATCTCCTTTCATTCTTTTTTTAAGATTATTTATTTATTTATTTATAGCGAGAGGGGAAGGGAGGGAGAAAGAGATGGAGTGAAACATCAATGTGTGGTTGCCTCTCTAGCGCTCCCTACTGGGCACCCAGACTGGGAATTGAACCAGCAACCCTATGGTTTGCAGGTGGGCACTCAGTCCACTGAGCCAAACCAGCTAGGGCTGCTTTCATTTCTAATCTTGTACATTTGTGTCTTTTTTTTTCTTGGTCAAACTAGTTAAAGATTTGTAAATTTTTTTGACTTTCATTTCAAAGAGCCAACTTTTGACTTTCTTCTTTGTTTCTATTTCATTAACTTCTACTCTAATCTGTATTATTTTTTTCCTCTGCTTGTTTTAGATTTAGTTTGCTCTTCTTTTTGAGTTTCTAAAGGTGGAAGCTTATGTTGTTGATTTGAGACCATTTTTCTGTAGGCATTTTTTCTTTTTTTAAATTGAGGTATAATTGAGATACATTATATTTTGGGTGAACAACATAATGATTCAATATTCGTATATATTGCAAAACAATCATAAGTCTAGGTAACATCCATCACCACACAGTTACAATTTCTTTTCCTTGTCATGAGAACTTTTAAGATCTACTCTCTTAGTAACTATTATTAATTATAATCCAGCATGCTGTACATTTCATCCCCATGACTTACTTATAAGTGAAAGTTTGTACTTTTTGACTCCCTTCACCCATTTTGCTGACTCCTTAAGCTCTGCCTCTTACGAACACCAATCTGTTGTTTCTTGTGTGTCTATAAGCTTGAATTTTTTCCATCAGCACTTAAAGCTATTAATTTTTCTCTAAGCACCACTTTAACTATGTCCTATAAATTTTGATATTTTGCTTTTCCCTTTTCATTCAATTCAAAATATTTTCTAATTTCCCTTATAGATTTCTTCTTCAGACCACTGATAATTTAAAAGAGTATTGTTGAGTTTCCAAATACAGGTGTACCTCATTTTATTGTGCTTTGCTTTGTTGTGCTTCACAGATACTGTTTTGTTTGTTTGTTTGTTTGTTTTTATAAATTGAAGGTTGTGGCAACCCTTTGTTGAGCAAGTGTATCAGTGCCATTTTTCCTACAGGCTCAGATAATAGGGGTTATTTTTCGCAATAAAATATTTTAAAATTAGGGTATATAAATTTTTAGGCATAATGCTGTTGCACACTTAATAGAACAATGTATAGCATAACTCTTATGTGTACTGGACAACTCCAAAATTCATGAGATTCACTTTATTGTGGTGTTTTGAAACTGAATTTGTGGTATCTCCAAGGTATGCCTATATTGAGGATATCCAAATTTCTGTCTGTTGTTAATTTCTAACAATTCTACCATGCTGGGAGAATATGCCTTGTATAATTTCAATCCTTTTAGATTTACCAAATTTGATTTATGTGTGTTTGAAGAGTATATATTCTTGCTGCAGGTGAAATGTCAGGTCAAGTTGGTTGATAGTGTTGTTCAAGTCCTCAGTGTCCTTGCTGATTTTCAGTCTACTTATTTTGAAAGCAGGGTATTGAAGTCTCTAGCTATAATTGTGGCATTGTCTGTTAATGCTTTCAATTCTATCAAATTTTACTTCATGTACTTTAAGGCTTGGTTATTAGATGCATATACATTTATAATTGCTTTATTTTCCTGATGAATAGGAGTTTTTATCATGAAATAACTTTTTGTTTCTAGTAGTATTTTGTGCTAAAGTATATTTTGTTTGAGGTCAAATTCAAGGAGTTTTTATGGCTGCCTTGGCTTGTTTTTTTAAAATATATTTTACTTTTTAATTGAATTTATTGGTGTGACATTGGTTAATAAAATTATATAGATTTCAGGTGTACGATTCTATAAAATATCATCTATATTGTATTGTGTATTCACCATACCAAGTTAAGTCTCCTTCCATCACCATCTATCCCCCCCATACCCTCTTTTAGCGCCCCCAATCCACCTTTCCCTCTGGAAATCACCACACTGTTGTTGTGTCTATGAGGTTTTTTTTTCTTAATTCCTTTGCCTTTTTCATCCAGCCCTACAACCCCATCCCCTCTAGCAGCTGTCAGTTGATTTTCTATCTATGAGTCTGTTTCTATTTTGTTTGTTAGTTTATTTTGTACATTAGAATCCACATATGAGTGAAATCATAAGGTACTTATCTTTCTCTAACTGGCTTATTTCACTTAGCATAATGCTATCCAGGTTCATCCATGCTGTTGCAAAAGGCAAGATTTCCCTCTTTTTTACAGTTGAGTAGTATTCCATTGTGCAAATGTACCACAGCTTTTTTACCCACTCATCTACTTATGGACACTTGGGCTGCTTCCAAATCTGGACTCTTGTAAATAACACTGCAATGAACACAGGGGTGCATATATTCTTTCGAATTAGTGTTTCTGGTTTCTTCTCATATATTCCCAGAAGTGTAATTGCTGGATTATAAGGCAATTCCATTTTTAATTATTTGAGGAAACTCCATACTGCTTTCCACAGTGGCTGCACCAATCTGCATTCCCAACAATAGTACACAAAGGTTCCTTTTTCTACACATCCTCACCAACACTTGTTTGTTAATTTATTGATGATAGTCATTCTGGCAGATGTGAGGTGATATCTCATTGTGGTTTAGAATTGCATTTCTCTGGTGATTAGTGATGCTGAGCATCTTTTCATATGTCTATTTGCCATCTCTATTTCTTCTTTGGAGAAGTGTCTATTCAGGTCTTTTAACCATTTTTGTAAACTAGAGTGTATGTTTTTTTGGTGTTGAGTTTTGTAAGTTCTTTATGAATTTTGATATTAGCCCCTCATCAGATGTATCATTGGTGAATATGTTCTCCTGTTCAGTGGGTTGTCTTTTATTTTGTTTATGATTTTCTTTGCTGTGCAAGAACTTTTTAGTTTGATGTAGTCCTATTTGTTTATCTTTTCTTTTCTTTGCCTGAAGCGATAGATCAGGAAAAAAAATATTACTACAAGAAATGTCCGAGATTTTACTGCCTGTGTTTTTTTCTAATATTTTTATGGTTTTGAGTCTTACATTTAAGTATTTAATCCATTTTTAGTTTACTCTTGTATGTGGTATAAAAGGTGGTCTACTTTCATTTTTTGCACATATTGTCCAATTTTCACATCGTTTATTGAATAGATTATCTTTACCCCATTATATGTTCTTCCCTCCTTTGTCAAATATTAATGGACCATATAGCTGTTTTTCTCTGCACTCTTTGTTCTGTTCCATTGATCTATATGTGTGTTTTTATGCCAGTGCCATGCTGTTTTGATTATGATGGCCTTGTAGTATAGTTTGATGTCAGGTAGCGTGAGTCCTCCAACTTTATTCTTCTTTCTTAAGATTGCCATCGCTATTGGAGGTCTTCTTTGGTTTCACATAACTTTTTGCTATATTTTTTCTAGTTCTATGAAATATACTATTGGTATCTTGATAGGAATTGCAATCTATAAATTGCTTGGGTAGTATGGACATTTTAATGATACTAATTCTTCCTATCCTAGACCACAGTACATGCTTCCACTTACTTGTATCTTTTTCAGTTTCTTTCTTCAGTGTCTTGTAATTTCCCAAGTACAGGTCTTTTACATCCTTGGTTACGTTTATTCCTAGGTGGTTTGGTTTTTTTTTTTTTTTAATGTAATTGTAAATGAGATTGTTTTATTTAGTTTCCCTTGCTGATAGTTCAATATTGGTGAATAACAATGCAATTGATTTTTGGATATTAATTTTGTATTCTGCTACTTTGCTGAATCCATTTATCAGTTCTAGTAGGTTTTGGTGGAATCTTTAGGGTTCTCTGCATACAGTATCACATCATCTTCAAATAATGACTCTTTTTTTTTTTTTAGATTTATTTTTATTTATTTTTAGAGAGAGGGGAAGGGAGGGAGAAAGAGAGGGAGAGAAACAGCAATGTATGGTTGCCTCTCACATGGCCCCCACGGGGACCTGGCCCACAACCCAGGCATGTGCTCCGACTGGGAATCGAACTGGGACCGCTTGGTTCCCAGCCCGCGCTCAATCCACTGAGCTACACCAGCCAGGGCCAAATAATGACTCTTTTAATTCATCCTTCCTAATTTGGATGCCTTTTATTTCTTCTTCTTGTCTGATTGCTGTGGTTAGGGTTTGCGGTTCTATGTTGAATAAAAGGGTAAAAGCAGACATACCTATCTTGTTGCTGATATTAAAGGAAATACTTCTAGTTTTTGCTCATTGAGTATGATGTTGGCTGTGGGTTTGTCATATATGGCCTTCATTATGTTGAGGTATGTTCCCTCTATTCTTACTTTGTTGAGAGTTTTTATAATAAATGGATACTTGATTTTATCAAATGTTTTCTGCATTTATTGATATGATCATGTGGTTTTTATCCTTCATTTTGTTTATGTGGTATATCACATTTATTGACTTGCGGATATTATACGAACCTAGCATCCCTAAAATAATTCCTGTTTGATCATGACATATGATCTTTTTAATGTATTCCTGGATCTGGTTTGCTAATATTTTGTTGAGGATTTTAGCATCTATGTTCATCAGGGATAGTGGCCTATAATTTTCTTTCTTTGTAGTATCTCTATCTGGTTTTGGAATTAGGATAATGCTGGCTTTGCAAAATGAGCTTGGGAGTCTTCCCTCCTCTTGAATTTTTTGGAATAGTTTGAGAAGGATAGGTTTTAGTTCTGTGAATGTTTGGTAAAATTCACCTGTGAAGCCATCTTGTTGCGAATTCTGGCCAGCAGGATTCGTGTTGCCATGGCTGCGTGTAAATAATTTTACACATAATATACTGGACTAGAAATTCCAGGACTATGGTCCCCTCCATTATCATCTTGGAGAGGCCCCGAGCTTTGGGTCAACCGGCTCTTTACTGCTGTTTCTCAGGCACTTTACATCTGAATGGTCTTCATTAACTATGCATGGATTGTAGATTTACATTAGGTGGTAGACGCCCAAGATAGCACATCAAGAGGATAGATATGCAAATAGAAAGACAATAGGCTTGGGCTGACTCACTGGTCTGAGGAAGCCAGGCATGCATTAGCATAAGTTCTTTTAATTCAGGGAGAGAGAGGTTTTAGCAAGGACAAGTTTTAAATCTAAGAAATATGCCATCCTGATTTACCCACAGGAAATTCCGCTGTCACACACGTGGGTCCTGCTTGCCGACCTATGTTCCATGGAAGTTTTTCTCACGTGAAACATTAGAGCTACATTTCCCACTTTGGGATGCATGAATTTCCTTTACTATCTGGTCCAGGACCTTTGGTTTTGGGAAGTTTTTTTTTATTACTGTTTTTATTTCACTAGTTGTAATCAGTTTGTCCAGATTCTCTGATTTTTCCTTAGTTTTAGGAAATTGTATGTTTCTAGGAATTTATCCACTTTGTACAGATTCTCCAATTTTTTGCATATAGTTGTTCATAATGTTTTTCTTACAACTTCTTGTATTTGTTAGTTGTTATTTCTCTTTTATTTCTGATTTTATTTGGTTTTCTTTATTTTTTCTTGATAAGTCTCATTAAAAGTTTGTTAATCTTGTTTGTATTTACAAAAAAACAGCTCTTGGTTTCACTGATTTTTTTTGTATTGTTTCTTTCGACTCTGTTTCTTTTATTTCTCCTCTGAACTTAATTTCCTTTCTTCTACTCACTTTGGGCTTTGTTCGTTGTTTTTTCTTAGTTCCTTTAAGTGTAAAATTAGATAGTTTATTTAAGGTTTTTCTTGTTTCCTGAGGGAGGCCTGTAATGCTATGAATTTCCCTGTTAGGAATGTTCTCACTGTATCCCAAGATTTTGGGTTGTTTTGTTTTCAATTTCATTTCATTCAAGATGTCTTTTCATTTCTTCCTTGATCTCATTGTTAACCCATTCATTGTTTAGTAACATGTTATTTAGCCTCCAAGTCTTTGTGTGTTTTCAGTTTTCTTTTTTGTGATTGATTTCTAGTTTTATACCATATGGTCAGGGAAGATGCTTGATATGATTTTAATCTTCTTAAATTTTAGATTTGATTTGTGTCCTAATATGTGGTGTATCCTAGAAAATGCTCCATGTATACTTGAACATAATGTATATTCTGCTGCTTTGGGATGAAATGCTTTAAAGATATCAGTTAAATCCATCTGATCTAGTATGTCATTTATGGCTACTGTTTCCTTGTTGATTTTCTTTTTGGAAGATCTATCTATTGATGTCAATGGGGTGCTAAAATCCCCTACTACAACTATATTACTGTCAGTCTCTCCCTTTATATCCACCAAAATTTGCTTATTTAAGTGCTCCCATGATGGGTGCATATGGTTATAAGGGTTATATTCTCTTGTTGGATTGCTCCCTTTATCATTATGTAGTGTCCTTCTTTGTCTCTTATGATAGCCCTTGTTTTAACATCTAGTTTGTCAGATACAAGTATTACTTCCCTAGCTTTTTTTTTTCATTTCCATTCATGAAATATCTTTTTCCATCCCTTTACTTTTAGTCTGTGTGTATCTTTTGTCCCAAGGTCGGTCTCTTGTAGACAATATATATATGGGTCTTGTTTTCTTATCTACTCAGCTACCCCATGTCTTTTGATTGGAGCATTGAAGTCAATTATATTAAAGTTATTATTGATAGTTACTTATTTATTGTCATTTTATTCTCTCAACTATGGTCTTCTGTTTCTTCTCTTCTTTCTTCTCCTTCACCTCCTTCCTTGTCCTTTATTATTTCTTGTAATACTGGTTTTGTGGTAGCAAGTCCTTTACCCTTTTATTGTCTGGGGAGCTTCTTATTCTTCCTTCAGTTTTAAATCATAGCCTTGGCTGTAGGTCCTTGCTTTTATCACTTTGATTATTTCAAGCCAATCTCTTCAGGCCTGAAATGTTTCTGTTGAGAAATCAGCTGAGTCTTATGGGAGGTCCTTTGTAGGTAACTGTCTTCCTCTTGCTGCCTTTATGATTCTTTTTCTTTAACTTTTGCTATTTTAATTATGGTATGACTTGGTGTGCACCTCTTTGAATTCATCTTGTTTGGGACTCTGCACTTCCTGGACTTGTATGTCATTTTTCTTTGCCAGTTTCAAGAAATTTTTGGTCATTATTTCTTCAAATAGGTTCTTGAGCCCTTGCTCTCTCTCTCTCTCTCTCTCTCTCTCCTCCTTATGGTACCCCTATTATGTGGATGTTAATATACTTCATGTTGTTCTAAAAGTCCCTTAAACTATCCTCATTTATAAAGTTGTTTTTTCTCTTTGCTGTTCTTTTCTACCTTGTTTCTAAGTCACTGATTTGATCCTTTGCTTCATGAAATCTACTGTTTATTCCTTCCAGTGTATTTTTCATTTCAGATATTGTATTTTTCATTTCTGCTTGTTTTTTTCCCATGGTTTTTATGTCTTTTATTATATTGTTGAACATCCTTGTAACATTTCTTTGAATTCTATATCTTGTAAATTGCTTGCCTCCATTTCATTTAGCTCTTCTTCTGGAGATTTCTCCTGTCCTTTCATTTGGGGCATGTTTCTTTGACTCTCTCTTCCAAGAGTCATAGTTTGTTTCTATGCATTAGGTAGATCTGCTATTACCTCCAGTCTTAGTAGGATGGCCTTCTGTATTAGGTGTCCTGTGGGGTCCAGTGGTGCAGTTTCCTTGATCACCTGAGCTGGGTGCTCCAGGAATGTCCCTTGTGTGGGTTATGTAATTGAGTCATGGTTGCTATTGGCCTGTTCATGTGTGGGACTGACCCTCAGGCTGACTGTGAGGCTCAACCGCAACAACAGAATGCAAGCTGTTGTGCAAGTGCTGACCACACAAAGCAGAATTCACCTCAGCAAGGTCTGGTGCCTGCCAAGCTCTCCCTTTGAATATGCTGCTTGTGAAGCTTATTGGATTCTGCTGGATATTTGAAGCTGTGTGTGTTGGTTCTTGGCTTCTTGGGAGGGATTTTGGTGCAATCCAATGTCAGATGCTGCCTGTAACTGGCCTTGGGCAAACTATTTGGTGCCCAGCACCCCACAGTTTGTAACCGCCTCTGGGTGTATGCAGGAAGGACCAAGCTGAGCACCAAGGCCAGCTTTTGCCAGCTTTTACCAGCCCTGGGCCTGGGGGCAAGTCTGCAAAAGTCCCAAGATACTCTGAGATCCACTTCCATCTGCCTCCACCTGCAGTTTGTCTGTTAGGCTTAGTCACTGAAAAAGTCTCTGGTGGTACTCACGTTGCATGGGGTAGTTTCTCAGTGAGTCACCTAGTAGGGGCTAGTTGTGTTCACCAGACTGAAATAGGCTCAAACTCAGTGCCAGTGCTGGGTCTGAGGCCATTCAGCAAATGTTTCAGGGTATACCAAGTCTAGCTGCAACCTGCTGGGTGCTCACACAGTTTTGTGTTGGGCTGGATCATAGGAAATCATCAGTGTTTATCAGGCCCAACAGACCAAGAGTTGGCTATGTGAAGGGAGGGCTCTGCACCAGTCAGGCATACGAGGGAAAAAAGACCCCCATTTTAGATCCGTACAACTTTGTCCTAAATTCTGCCAGGAGAATTTGGAGCTCAGCAGAGTGGGTGGCTCAGGGTCAGAATTGACTCTCAATTCTGATTTGGTTTAGTGTATCTCCCTTGAGGGGGAGGTGCCTGTCAGGCTTCAGGGAAGGTGGGGTGTGTGGCCCTCTCCTGTGAGACACACAATTTAGACTTGCCTGGATTCTGTCCTGACCTCAGAAGGGCAGAGCCACTAGGAATCAAACGGGCGGGGCAGCTAGAGCCCAAAGGGTGAGTCTCCACCATAAGCCCAGAAGGTGGGGTAGTGGCTCTCCTATGAGTGGGAAGCACCAGTCAGGTTCACGGGAAAGGAGGGGAATGGCCCCCGCCCCAAGCCACACAACTCAGTCACTGATACCTCCTGAGTCTGCCCAGACCTCTACTCCTCAGCCAAGGCAGCTGACTCCTCAGCAGGGCGAAAGCTCCACAGGGTGGGGCAATAGGGAATCTAGAGGGTAGAGCTCTTGCTTTTCCCAAGCTGATCCCACACAGAAGGGAGTACTCCACCCAAGAAAGATGGCATCTGAAGTATGGGAGAATGACTCAGCACTGGGATCCTGGCAGTTATCCCTTCAGCATTTTCCCCAGAGCCACAAACCCCAGACTCTCTTTATACAACTCTAGCCCACTCCACCCACCCTCCACTGGAGCCCAGGGTGAGTGGCTGCAAATGAAATTTTGTGTGTTCGTCCTTTAAGAGGGTGCTGGTCCTTTAAGAGGGAGATCAAACCCCAGTCTCTCCATGATGGACAGATACCCTGCTGATTTTCACAGCCAGATGTTATGTGGATGCCTCTTCCCAGCTCAGGTGCTCTGGGCTGGGGAGTCTGGCTTGGGACTTAGATCCCACACTTCTCATGTGGAACCTCCCATAGCTGAGATATCCCTCTGGAACCTTAGCCACCACCTGTGGGAGCAGGATCAACACTTTTCATGTCTCTGCCCTTCCTACCAGTCTTCTTCTATAAATCCTTGGTTATAAGAATTCTCTTCAGCCCTGGCTGGTGTGGCTCAGTGGATTGAGTGCTGGCCTGCAAAGCAAAAGAATTCTCTTCAGCTGGTCTTCAGTTGGTTATTCAGAGTAATTATTCTATAATTTAGTTATTATTCCAGTTTGGCCGGCGAGGAGGTGAGTTTAGCTTCCACCTTCTTGCTGCTATCTTGGATCCCTTTTGCCTTGGCTTTTCATTTCTGGGCCCTCTTATGTCTCCTCTGCACTTGCATGCTTGACTCGTGGTCAGCCAGGGATATATAGATAGCTTGGGCCCTCTGTGATCTCTCCTGCATGGATATGTGGAGGGCTTATCAGGGCCTTCTATGGCTGTCTAATTTCCCAGATTTCCTTGATAAGTTTTTCAATTGTTGGCCAATCCATTTTTTGCCCCAACCAGTACCAAAGCCCCAGGCTATCTGAGCCACTGTTTCTCCCTGTTCACGTGCTACTGAGTTTGCTACTGTTATTGACAGTGCTGTTGGGTATAGGCATCACCCAAGTTCCGTTCCAAATCTACTGTGCCCTCTCTGGTGTTGAAGCTGCTAGTTTTCACAGCTTGTACCTTAGTAGTTAAATAGACTCTCACTGTTCCTTACTCAAAGTTCTATTGACATCCATGAATAACTACTTGTGGTGTCTGCTGGACATGGCTCTTCCAAACCCCATAAGGTAAGGCTGGCCAGAGGGCCACAGGCCAAAAGGAATGTGTATTGCTTTGGGAATGGATTGTAACTCCTTCCTCATCTCCTTTTGGGAGCGGCTTCTTGTCCTGTGACTGCTTCTTGACCTTTTCCCTGTGCACGTAAACACTGAGATAATGCAGTTTAGAGTCACACACAAGACACATGCCCCTTTGCCTGGGACCCCTTAAAACCAGTCTTGGACTCAGGGAGGCACAGTCCTGCTTTGCCAGTCTGCCGTCATTGGTGCTCCCTGTGATGAGAGTACCGTATTTTGCCGTGTATAATGTATATTTTTTTGCCCAGATATTTGAGGGAAAAATAAGGATGCACATTATACATGGATATAGTGATTACATACCATGGGTATAATAATGGGTGTAATAATCCTGTGTATAATGCACACAAATACGTGGGTGCGCATTATACATGGCAAAATACGGTAACAAAGGCTAAGTCTGCTCCGTCCAGTCCTCCTCGTGGTTTTTTGGCTTATCCCAATGAGCATTCAAGACCCCTGGGCTCACCCTCCTTCTGTCACACTGCTACTCTCTTTGCTGTGTCCCTTTAGTCAGTTTCAGAGTCCTGAAATGGTTGCTTTGACTATTTTATCCAGTTTTATTATGGCTTTTTGGGAAAAGGATTTGTCAAGCTGCTCACTCTGCGATACTAGAAGTCCCACCTCATAATTTTTTGTATTGTCTTTGTCAGGTTTTGGAGTCAATATTATGCTGCCCTCATAAAACGAACTGAAAATGTTCCTATTTATTGGAAAAATTTAATGTGATTGTTATTTCTTCCACAAATATATAAAAGAATTCAGTGGTGAAACCACCTGGGCCTAGACCTTTCTCTATGAGAATTGCTGATTAAGTATCTTTAAGAGTTTAACAACTATTCAGATTTTTTTGGGAATCTGTTTCATTTAAGTTACAGAATTTATTGGCATAAGATTGTTCATATTATTCTATTAATTTTTAAAAAGATTTTATGTAGTTATTTTCAGAGAGAAGGGAAGGGAGGAAGAAAGAGAAGGAGAGAAACACCAGTCTATGGTTGCCTGTCATGCACCCCCAACTAGGGATCTGCCCTGCAACCCAGGCATGTGCCCTCACTGGGAATTGAACCAGTGACCCTTTGGTTCGCAGGCTTGTGCTCAATCCACTGAGCCACACCAGCCAGGCCAGCTGTTAATATTCTTTTAATG
This sequence comes from Micronycteris hirsuta, assembly GCA_004026765.1. Lineage (NCBI taxonomy): Eukaryota > Metazoa > Chordata > Mammalia > Chiroptera > Phyllostomidae > Micronycteris > Micronycteris hirsuta. The sequence continues at coordinate 20,502 of PVJI01006980.1, read as the reverse complement.
TCTGTATGATTTGTAGTGTTGTCTACTCTTTCATTCCTGGTATGTAATTTAGGTTTTCTTGCCTTTTCCTGACTAGCATTACCTGAGGGCTTATTAATCTTTTCAAAGAATCAACTCTTGAATTTGTTCATTTTCATTCATATATATATATAATTAGTTCGTTGATTTTTGCACTTAATTATTCCTTGCATATTACTTTGGGTTTAATTTACTCTTCCTAGCATCTTAAGGTAGAAACTTAGCTTATTTATTTCAAAGCTTTCTTTTGTTCTAAAATCAGTATTGGAAGCCATAATCTTCCTCATAAGAGCTACTTTAAACACATCCACAAATTTTGACATTTTGTGTTTTTGTTGTCATGTAATTCAAAATACCCTCAAATTTTCTTTGTAACTTAATATTTAGAAAGTTGTTTAATTTTCAATTACTTGCAGAATTATTCACAGAATTATTCTATGTCTTATTGTTACTGATTTATAATTTAATTCTATTTTTATAGTCAGAGAACATACTCTGTAAGATTTAATCTTTTGAAAACTATTGAGACATTTTATGGCCCACCATACAGTCTGTCCTTGTGAACATTACACAAGCACTTAAGAGTATGTAGTCTGCATCTGTCAGGGGTAGCATCTGATCTTTATATTTTTACTGACTTTTAACTGTTCTATTAATTACTAAGATCTCTAACAATAATTGTGGATTCACCTATTCCTCTCTTTAGTTTTATCAATTTTTCTTCATACATTTGGAAACTCCATTAAATGTGTACTTATTTAGAATTGTCATGTCTTCCTGCTGAACTGTGTTATGTATTAAACTATATCCTCCCCAAATTCATAAGTTGAAGCCCCAACCTGCAATGTAATTGTATTTGGAAACAGAGCCATTATGGAGGAAATTGTTAAATGAGGTCATAAGGTGGAGCCCTGTGGGACTGTGGGACTGTGCTAGGACTAGTGTTCTTATAAGAGAGAGAGACACCAGATCTACCTGTGTGCATGACCAGGGGTAAGGCCATGTGCGGACACAGCAAGCCAGGAAAAGGGGCCTCACCAGAAACCAACACTCATGGCTTCTAACCTAGAAAATCATACAGAAGCCAACATTATCCTAGAACTCAGTTCCCTTAAAAAAACAGGTACTCTATATACACCTATATAAGAGCAACAAAGAGATTAAAAATATAATTTTTAATATTATACCATGCCTGCTATCCTGGAATAAACCTTCAACAAATGTATACTACCTTTATGGATAAAATTACAAAAATTTATTAAAAGATGTTAAAGAAATAGATATAAATGGAAATGTTTTCTATATCAAATCCATGAATACAAATATCATAAAGATGGCAGTCTTCCCCAAATTGACCTATGCAATTTAACAATCAGATTCTAACATATATGAAAAGGATTGGCCAAGACAATTTTGAACAATGCAGTAAGAGTTCCCTACCAGAGTTTAATTAAAACCCATTACATTATCATGATTTTTAGAATAAAACAGTTTAGAGAGCCCAGGAAACAGACCCTTTCATATTTTGAAACTTAATCTGTAACAGTGGGAGCACAGCAGATCAGTGAGGGGAAAATGTAATAATTCTACTAGAAATGATACCACCTTCTGTAGCAGAAGTTGGGAAGGTATGTGTGCCTTTTTAGTGACCACAATGGCTAGGGGGTGAACAGGTGTTTAATAGGAGGGGATCGTGAATACTAAACATCTTGCTATACATGGGACATTTCTGTACAACAGTCACCCTCAAAATGACAAAAAAATGCCCCTGCTTAGAAATCCTGAATTAGTCAGTAAATGATGCTGCAATAATTCATTATCTAAATAGAAAAATTAAAATAATGTTCCTGCTATATACCATATACAAAAAACAATTCCAGGTTGATTAAAGAGCTGTATGTGAAAACTGAAAGTATTAAAAACCACATACCAGGAAAAGGTATGTGCAATACATTTAACAAAGGATGAATGAAGAATCAGTGATTAACTGTATTTGGTTACTACTAACAAAAACAGTAACAGTGGCTTAAATAAGATAAAAGTTTATTTTTTCTTCCATAAAAATATTAGTGTAGTGGTAGGCATTAAAAAGCTGATATGGTGGCTCCATTAGTATCAAAGACTTAATTTCTTCTATCATTTCCATCCTCAGTGGTGCTTCATGGTTCAAGATGGCTACTTTACCTTTGTTTTTGTTTTTTTTTTTTTGCTTTACCTTTAGCCATAGTGCCATGTTCCAGGCCAGAATTAATAAAAAGGGGGTAAATAAAAAAATAGCTTTTGAGAAAGCGCCATCTCCTGACTTTTGTGTATAATTCATTAGCTACCCCTAACTGTAACAGAGGCTGGGAAATAAATTTTCAACTGAGTATAATACCCCAAGTTTTATAGCTCTCTAGGGAGATTGGATATAATGTAGGTATCTAATAGACTCTATATATTGAACAAGATATGGCCAGTGGGAGAAACCCGGCCCACAGCTTCTTTATAAATAAAGTTTTATTGGAACGCAGTCACACCCATTAATTTACGCATTGCCTATTGCTGCCTTCTCATTATAGTGACAGAGTTGAGGGTCCTGACAGAGATGGAAAAGCTTAAAATATTTACTATCTAGCCCTTTCCAGAGAAAGTACACCCTCCCCTAATCTAAAAGATAAGGAACTCCTACTAATTTAATATGAAAACAATAAGTAAAAAAATAAATGAGTATGAAATATAAACAGGTAATTTCCAGACTACAAATATATACATATCATGTACAGACATACCATATCTCCAAACATAATGCTGATCAAGAGAAGCCAGATAGATACAAGGATTACATACTGCATGATTCCATTTATAAGAAGGACAAGAACAAGTGAAACTGGTGATAGTGGTCAGAATAGCTTTTTATTAAACTTCTAAGTTTGGCAAAGATTAAAAAGTTTGATCATTTCACCGTGGTGGTCAACAGTGTGGGAAAATAGGTCCTTCCATGTGTTGCTGGTGAGACAGCAGACTGGCGTAACGCATACAGAGATCAGTTGGGCAACAGCTTTCAAATTTACAAAAGCACATATCTTTTGATCAACAATTCCACTTCTAGAACTGTATCCTCAGGTATATTCACATTTATGTAAAACAGTGTATGTACCAGGTACAAATGCGGCAGGGTTTTTTTGTTGCATTTTGTTTTGTTTTTTGGTAATAGCAATGTCTGTGTAGCCATAAAAGAACAAAGAACTTTTAAAATTATATGGATATTCTTCAAAATGTATTAAGTGAAAAAATGTCACTGAACAGAGTGTATAATAACAAACTTTTTGTAAAAATAAGGATACAAATAAAATATACAAAGTTAGCAAAGGAATAAGTTAAATTTGTTAATAAAGAATTCCTGTCTGGTTCTTTATTTTAACTAGTAATTTTGTTTTGCCATTTCAACTGTTATTTGCTATTCAGTTGGCAAATAGTCATGATAAGGTTTTAAGGGTTTCCTTCTCCTATTGTACTGAGAATTTTTATAAGGAATGGTTTTTGAATTTTATCAAAAACCTTTTGAGCATATATTGGCTTGATCATATTTTTTCCTTTGAATAATTGATGTTAAATATATGAATACACTTGCAGACACTGACCCATTTTGTATTCCTAGAATAAACCTTACTGGATCATTTTTAAAAAATCAACATATGAACACACTTGCAGACACTGACCCATTTTGTATTCCTAGAATAAACCTTACTGGATCATTTTTACAAAATCACCTAAAGCATATAAAACTAAAATAGAAAAGAACTGGGTTAGCTATTTTTATGATTGTTGGCTATCAAAATTTAAATATGTATAATTAGACTGAAAACAGAAAGTCTTCCTTCATATCATTATATTAACTTTGAATTTTAAAATATTCCAAAAGAATTAAATCTAAGGATATAAACTCCAGAATGACTATAAATAATAAATATATTTAGCAAAGTAGTAGGTCATCAAATTGGGACAGAAAACTAGGTTTCTTCAGACGAGTGATAGCTCAAAATAAAACTAAGAGTTAAAAAGTAAGTAAAATATATAATTAAATACCAAACTCAATTTTAATATCAATTGAACTTACAATAAAAAGTAAATTATAAAATGACAAATAGGACTAATGGAAGATGTAAATAAAAACTATATTTTTAGCTAGAATACTAAGTTCAGTAAAAATGATAAATTATTGGAAATATATATATATAAGGTATTTAGCACAGTGCCTGGCATCTACTAAATACTTAATAAATTTTAGTTCTTACCCTGGCTGGTGTGGCTCAGTGAACAGAGCACCTGCCTACAAACCAGGGGGTCGCTGGTTCGATTCCTGGCCAGGGCACATCCCTGGGTAGCAGGCTGGGTCCCTGTTTGGGGGCATGTGAGAGGCAACCAGTCAATGTGTCTCACACATTGATGTTTCTCTCCCTCTTTTTTTCTCTCCCTTCCCCTTTCTCTAAAAGTAAATAAATAAAATCTTTAAAAAAATAAATTTTAGTTCTCTCTATACATTCCCTAATTTAATACAAAGTTATAATGCAAAACCAATTAAATCCCTGATAAATACTTGATAAAATATTATAGAAGTGAAAATAAAATTTATCTGAAAGAGTAGAGAGGACACAAATACTAAATAATATACATTGTTTAGTGAACACTAGTTGGTTTTTTAAAATATGAAAAACCACAAGATATTAAATCAAGTATAATAAATGGTTAAAAAATAGGTTTAACAGCATAAGAACTTAATTCATACCTCACACCATATATTATAAAAGTCTCGTGAGTTAAAAAGCTAAACATGCAAAATTCTACTAAAAAGCTATGAATATTCCATCTTCTTTTTATTTTTTGAAATCTATTTTATTGATTATACAATTAGAGTTGTCCCATTTTTCTCCCACTTTATTCCCCTCTGCCCTGCAATCCCCTCCCACCCTCATTTCCCCCCTTAGTTCATGTCCATGGGTTGTACATATAAGTTCTTTGGCTTCTCCATTTCCTATACTATTCTTAACCTCCCCCTGTCTATTTTGTACCTACCATTTATGCTTCTTGTTCCCTGTACCTCTTCCCCCCATTCTTCCCCCTCCCCCTCCCTGCTGATAACCCTCCATATGATCTCTATTTCTGTGATTCTGTTCCTATTGTAGTATTTGCTTAGGGTTTTTTTGGTTTTGTTTGTTTGTTGACAGTTGTGAGTTTGTTGCCATTTTACTGTCCATAGTTTTGATCTTCTTTTTCTTAGATAAGTCCCTTTAACATTTCACAGAATAAGAGCTTGGTGATGATGAACTCCTTTAGCTTTACCATATCTGGGAAGCACTTTATCTGCCCTTCCATTCTAAATGATAGCTTTGCTGGATAGAGTATTCTTGGATATAGGTCCTTGCCTTTCATGACTTTGAATACTTCTTTCCAGCCTCTTCTTGCCTATAAGGTCTCTTTTGAGAAATCAGCTGATAGTCTAATGGGAACTCCTTTGTAGGTAAGTGTCTCCTTTTCTCTTGCTGCTTTTAAGATTCTCTCCTTCTCTTTAATCTTGGGTAATGACATTATGATGTGCCTTGGTGTGTCCTTCCTTGGGTCCAATTGTTTAGGACTCTGTGAGCTTCCTGGACTTCCTGGAAGTCTATTTCCTTTGCCAGATTAGGGAAGTTCTCTTTCATTATGTTTTCAATTGCTTGCTCTTCCTCTTCTCCTTCTGGCACACCTATGATTCGGATGTTGGAACATCTAAAGTTTTCCTGGAGGTTCCTAAGCCTCTCCTCATTTTTTGAATTCTTATTTCTGCATTCTGTTTCAGTTGAATGTTTATTTCTTCCTTCTGGTCCAAATGGTTGATTTGAGTCCCAGTTTCCTTCCCATCACTCTTGGTTCCCTGTACATTTTCCTTTACTTCGCTTTGCATATCCTTCACTTCTTCCTCAATGTTGTGACCATACTCAACCATTTCTGTGAGCATCCTGATTACCAGTGTTTTGAACTCTGCATCTGATAGGTTGACTATCTCTTCATCGCTTAGCTGTATTTTTTTCCGGAGCTTTGATCTGTTCTTTCATTTGGGCCATTTTTTTTGTCTTGGCATGCCTGTTTCATAGTAAGGGGCGGAGCCTTTGGTATTTGCCAGGGCACAGCAACCCATGTCGCTGTATGTGGGGGAGGGGCCCAAGAGGGAACAATGCAGCTTCCTTGGCTCTCAGCTTTCAGTCACTTCCCCTGCTACCCACAAGCAAACTGGATCCTTCTGGTGCAGATTCCCAGGTGGGTGGGTTTATGTACATTCTAGGACCCTATGGGTCTCTCCAACAAACTCTCTCCTGTGGGGCTGTGAATTTCTCCTGCTGCCACAACCCCCACAGGTTTTTTCAGTGAGAGGTTTTGAGGCTTTATTTCCCTGTACTGGAACCCTGGGTTGTGTGGTCTGTCTCACTCCCTAGTTGTTCTTCCTGGTTTATCTGCACATAAATGTGGGACTGCCCTGGTCCTCCAGCTGCCGCCATGCTGTGAGTCCTTCCACCCCAGCTGCTTGTCTCCGCCCCTCCTACCAGTCTGGATGAATGTTTCTTCTTTAACTCCTTGGTTGTCGGACTTCCATACAGTTTGTATTTCTGGCAGTTCTGGTTGTTTTTTGTTTTTAAATTTGTTATTGTCCTTCTTTTGGTTGCATGAGGAGGCACAGCATATCTAACCACACCTCCATCTTGGCCAGAAGTCAAAATTTAAATTCTTTACCATGGTTTACAATGCCTAATGATTCTAGTCCTGCCTACCTCTCTAACCTCGTTTGTGATTTTTCTCCTCCTGGTACACTCTTCTCCAATCACTCCAATCATCCTGACCTTTTTAAAATTCTAATAACATACCAAACACTTTCCCTGGGCACATGTAACTCTTTTCCTTCTTAGGGCTTTTGCATCTGCTGCTGGTTACCTGTCTGGAAAGCTCTTTTCCTCACTCTTCACATGGTTAACTCCTGAACTTTCATGTTTCAAATCTACTCTACCTGAAACCCTCTCTAAAGTGAATCCCCCTAACAGGAACTTGGCAGTCCCTCTAGAGATGTCAGGTTTCTTTATCTAGAAATGTCTGAAGTGGTAGCTAATGATTTGTAAGCACTTTGTAAATTTGCATTGCTTAAATGAATGAAAACGTGACTTCCTAAGAATTGAACCTTGATTTCCTATCCTAAATGAGAGAGGCTCACTGTTGGTGTAGACAACTCATCCACAGGAACTTTTTAAGACAGATCTTTATGACCTGTATCCACACTCGGCCATCACCGCTTTCATACCAAAAGTAGCTGCTGGGCATGGTAGTTGCTTCTTTTGTGATGTTTTGGGGTGGAGGTGGATTTGATGAAGTCAATAATTCCAGACTTAATTCCCTCTCATGTTGTATTTCCTTTTTCCTTTGAATCGGAGTGTGGAACAGCTTCTAAGAGCTCCGGCTTTGCACTGGGAAGTCCCTGTGACTGTAATCACATGGTGGCAGCACCTGGGACTTAAAGTAGACTTCTGTTGTAGTCCCACTACTCAGTTTATTTTTTAGCAGTTTAATGTGCAGATTTCAGAATCTTCCACTTTGTATGGAATGAGATCCTCCCTTTCAAATATTGTAATTAACATCACTTAAAAGAAAACTTGAATATTGATACCTCAAAACAATAAAGTGAATCCCTTATTTATAAGTTCTTTTTCAGTACCCTATCGTCTTCCTTTGAGCTCTTATCCCCTTTTACAGTTATTTTGTTTATTTGCTTTTGTCAATCTCCTGTATTAGACTATTGAATCACGTAAGTCTCACTCACCCCATATTCCCAAGTACAGTGCCTGACAACACATGTGCTAAAAAAATATTTGTTGAATGAATGAAGAAAAACAGAAAACCCAATTATTAGATAATAAGGAAAAGCTCAATTATGATACATTAAAATAAGGAAATGTTATATAACTATTCAAACTGACAGGGATGGAAGTAGTAATAAGAAAATATCTATAGGAAGTAATGGTGAATGAAAAACTATATCACAAAATAGGATACACATATATCATACAACTATATAAGGAAGTATATTTGCATCCAAATTAAAATGACTGGAAAATAATTCATGGTGATAATAATGTTCTAACAATTATCAGTCTTTTTGTAAAGAAAGCAGGTTGCTAACAACAATATTGTGGAAAAGTGCTTACAAAATAATACTAAATGAAAGAATAGAGCATAATATTATATGTACACCATGACTATAGCTGGGTCAAATTAAACATAGATTGAAAAAGGATACAGAAATAAAACTATCTATTGTATCAAAGTGATAGACATGTTTAAAATCTGTCTTTAAAAAAATTTTTTAATCCTCACCCGAGGATATGTTTATTGATTTGGAGAGAAAGCAAGAAAGAGAGAGAGAGAAACATCAATTGGTTGCTTCCCATACATGCCCCAAATGGGATCAAACCCACAACCTAGGTATGTGCCCTGACCAAGGATTGAACCCACAACCTCTTGGTATACAGAATGACCAACTGAGCTACCTGGCCAGGGCAATTTTTTTTAAGGTTGCTGTAAAAATAATACTTCACAATGGGAGAGAGCAATAAATAAGTAAGTAAATAAATAAATAGGAAATCTCAATACCCAATTAACAATGACTGAATAACACTTTGGGTAAACATCTTTAGTCCTTTTTCTGATATATATAAGCAAACATATATGTAAAATAAAATTAGAACGATAAAAACTCTTCCTAACCTGCTTTTTTTTTATTTAACAGTATGTCATGGGCATTTTCCCAGTGTATAATGGCTTAATAAACTTTCAAGAACATTTTAAACAAAGTAACATTAGCCTTACATTGATGGAGACATATTAGTGAACTGAACACAGCAAAAGGAGTAAGTCCAGGGCCCACATCCATACTAACCTACAATTGATTCAGTCAAACACTAAGTAAGCATATCTAAAAATCAACTATATCTATAAAACAAAACAAATACTCTGAGGGTGAAGACTGATGCTTCTTTATAAATATTAGAAAAGTGTGGTAAATTTAAGTATTAAAATGTAAATAAACGATGCAGGAAAGTAAAGGAATGAAACATACTGACAAATCCTAACTCCCATGAAAATCTCCCGAGGGCTCCGTCAGATCAGTAACAGACAACTCACACCATATCCCCAGGAGAAGTCCGAGCTGCCCTCAGTAGAGATCCCCGTGCCTGTATAACTTGGAAAAGCAGACCTTGAATTCCCAGTATCAGCTGATGTAAAAGGTGATTCTTGTGTGACGTCAGACTCACTAAATGCAGAATTTGGAAAGAAGAGAGAAAACAGAAAAAATTATTATTATTATTATTTTTTTTTTTTTAAAGATTTTATTTATTTATTTTCAGAGAGAGGAGAAGGGAGGGAGAAAGAGCAATGTATGGTTGCCTCTCACATGGCCCTCATTGGGGACCTGTCCCGCAACCCAGGCATGTGCCCCGACTGGGAATCGAACCGGGCCCCTCTGGTTCCCAGCCCGCGCTCAATCCACTGAGCTACGCCAGCCGGGTTAAATTATTATTATTTTCTCAAGTTTCTGCAGCATTAACTACTCAGTGATTATGTGATAAGGATATGTGCAAATTTATCCAAAGAAGTGAAAGTCAATGAACTTGAAATTTAAGCATCATGAAAAGTCCTATCCAATTCCTATAGAATTGATGGCAGTCACTGTACATAATTCTAGCCATAGTTTATAATGAATATTTTAACATTCCACCTGTTAACACATACCTTTGACAACTAAAGACACTTCAGAAATATTAGTAATATCTGAGCTTATATGGCCCTTTCACAGTTAACCAAGCACTTTTACAAATACTAATCCTGTTTTATCCCAACAACAACCTGGTAATGCAGAACACAGCCCCATTTTAAAGACAAAGAATCTGAAATTTAGTTCCAGGTTTTGAAACTAAGTTTTATGATTCCAATTTTTCCTATAATACCACATTGCTTCTCAGAACCTTCTTTGAAGCTATAGTCTCCTGTTCTATTTCTTAAAATAATACATGCAGCTAATATTTACTCAGCATTTACTATATGCCAGGCATTGTGCCAAGTTTTGTATACTTCATCTCATTTATATTCACAACACCTTTAAGAGACACTGTTATCAGGTAAGTAACTTGCAATTTTATCCAGCTAAGCAGTGACAGAACCAGGATTAAAAATCATATCTGCCCTGGCTGGCGTAGCTCAGTGGATTGAGCGTGGGCTGTGAACCAAGGGGTCGCAGGTTCGATTCCCAGTTAGGGCACATGCCTGGTTTGCAGGCCAGGTCCCCAGGGGGACCACGTGAGATGCAACCACACATTGATGTTTCTCTCTCTTTCTCCCTCCCTTCCCCTCTCTAAAAATAAATAAATCTTAAAAAAAAATAAATAAAAATAAAACAAGCTTTCTTTAAAAAAAATAAATAAATCCTATCTGTTGGACTCCTGAGTCTATGCTTTCCAAAGGCTGTAAAAATAATCATGATGTTTTTTCCATTAGCTGTTCCACACTGAAAATAAATGGTAGTGAAATGTGGTAAACATTTGCTGTTTAATTAGTACAAGCTTAATACCAATCCTAAACTAAAAAACAAAACCTTCACCATTAGCAGGTATAAAGGCAAACAAGTACATGCTGTGTTATTACCTTTGGGAACTTGTGTCTTTTTCGTGGCTGTCACTGGTAGAGGAAATGTCATCCAGCTGCTCTGGAAGGGGGTGATGACTCAGAGCATACTTTGTTATTCCTTTCCTGTGAAAGATAAAAAGTAAGTTATAGTCCCTATAAACAAAGACTATACTTTTTAGAAACATAGTCTAGAAGTTAGTCACACACTTCCTGCAGCTCTAGAACTGCACCGTCCAACACATTAGCTCCTAGCACTTAAAGTGTGACTAGTCGGAAAGGGGATGCACGGATGCATGTTAAGTGTGAAACACACAGGACGGTGAACTCTCAGTATAAGAATGTACAGTATCTCACTATTTTATCATGATGATATGTTAAAGTGGCAATATTTTTATATTTTGGATGTATTGAGTTAAAATATATATATTCTTAAAATTAATTCCACTGCAAATTGAAAATATAATAAGGTATAACCACACAACTATTAGAACAGCTAAAATAAAGCAGGGTGATAACGCAAAGTGCAGGCAAGGACGTGGGGAAACTGGATGTCTTGCCTATTGCTGGTGGGAATGAAAATGGTATAGCCACTCTGGAACAGTTCTGGTTTCTTATGAAACTGCAAGACCTAGCCATGGGAATGCACTCTTGGGCACTGGTCCCAGAGAAATGAAAACTTACATTCACACAAAAATATGCATATAAATCTTCAGAGCAGCTTTATTTATAATTTTAATAAAACTGGAAGCAACAGAAAAGTCCTTTGATGGATGAAGGGTTAAACTCTGGTATATCCACACAATGAAATATGATCCAGGAAAAAAAAGTGAACCACTGACACACGCAACAACTTGGATGGATTTCAAGGACATTATGCTTAGTGAAAAAAGCCAGTCTCAAAAGGCTGCATACTCTATGACTCCATTTATACAATGTTCACAAATGACAAAACTACAGAGAAGAGATGAGTGGTACCAGGAGATGCAGGAAGGAGTCGATGTGACCAGCAAGGGACACACACACAAGACTCTTCTTGGTGGTGACGAAACACCTCTCTATCTTGACTTTACTGGTGGTTACACAAACTTCTATGAGAACAAACTGCATAGAACTATGTGCCACATACACACGCGAAGGCAAGGATATAAAAACGAGTGAAAAGTGAATTAAGGTCTGTAGTCTGGATGACAGTACTATACCGATGTCAGTTTCCTGGCTTTGAAATTATACTACAGTTATGTAAGAGGTCATCATTGGGAGAAGCTGGGTGAAGCTGGAGTCCCTTCATGGGACTCCATACACTACTTTTATAACTGCCTGTGAGTCTATAATTATTTCAAAATAAAAAAGTAAAAAAAATTGATTTCACCTGTTTCTACTACTTTTAATATGACTACCTGAAATTTAAAATTACATATGCGGCTTGTGTTACATTCCTGCTGGACAGTGCTGCTGTGGAGTTCAACGTGTGCATATGAATAAACTATGGGGTTAATTATATATTCCAGTCCTAATCATCAATAGTAGACTTTCCTCCCCCACAAAATTCATAGGCAAATAAATTTAGGAAACAAGATAGGTCAAAGTTACACAGGTTCTTTACAAGAGATCCTCCTAGGGCCTTTTATCTGCAAAAGTATATTACACACCTCTAATACTCTTACGTCACAGGAAAGGAAACTGAGGCATAGAGGGATTAAGTAACCTGCTTAAGGTCACAGGGCTAGTGTAAGTAATGGAGCCAGGATTCAAAACTAAGTAGTCTGGCTCTGAGGCTTCTCAGAGAAAATGAATAGTTTGAGATTTTAGTGAACTGTACCATTTTTTTGTGTACAAATATGAAGTTAGGGGCCCATGGAGCTTGTAGTTTTAATTATTCCTTCCATGGTGGGGAAGTCTTGTGCAGAGAGCTGTTTGTACTTCTTTCACTCAGTGACCCTACAACCAAAAGCTTATCTTTGAGACAGCGGTAGGGATACAAATGTGGATTCCAGCTATGAAATAAAAAAACTTAAGACATTTTTTAGTGTGTCAGAGAAAGTGGATTATGGAGTGACAATTAGATAATACCAAAGAAATTTTAAATTTGATAACAGCATTGTACTTACATAGGAAATATCTATAATGCATACTGAAGTATATAGGGGTAAAATGATAGTATCAAGGGTTTTGTTTCCTTATTTCACAGATAAGGAACAAAGAAAATACAGATGAAGCAAATATATTAAAATTTTGATAACTTTAATGTGGGTGATTGGTGGCTCATTATATTTACTATGTATTTGTGTTTGAAATTTAGCATTAAAAAATGTAAAGCTGTATGTAGAAAATCACTCTTTTCCCAAAATCTTTCCAACACCTATAATTTGGAAGTGTTAGGGAGAAAACTGAAGTTATCACTTCAAAGCAAATCATCATTATAATACCTAAAGTAAAAACTGCTTTTAATTGAATGGTCACTTAGATGCAGATAATACTCATTATCTTCATTACTCACATCACCCTGACTCCTCTAGAAAATCCCCTTTGGGAGAGTTACGTTTAGGGAGTATCAAATTAACAAACGAGAACAAATAACATAACTATATTGGGTCAGTAATTCTGGCCCAATAAGTACCTATCAACACTTTTTTTCCATAAAAAAATAGTTTTTACTCTCAAAATGATTAGAATTATAAAAGCATATTTTTAGCTAAGCCCTAGTTGCATTAGGAAATGATCTTCTTTCTAGTTTCTAAAAAGCTTATTATCTGAATTGCCACTGTGTAGGTATCTTATTATTTAGTAGACAGTACGCTTCAGAAAGGCAAGGAGAGACCACAGACTGCTTTTCTTTGCATGGCTATTGTAGCAAGTAAAGGTGGAAAGGACGAGGCAATTACTATTTTCTGAGGACCAACGCCATGTCAGGCTCTGTGCCATCAGTTTAGATATGCTTTTAGATAAGGTCTTATTCCTATACTAAAGAAATGAAGAATCAAAAATTTAGTAATTTGCCTGAAAATCACACAGCCAGAAAAAACCCTAGCCAGAAACCCAGATGTGACTGAAGGATAACAAGCTTGTTATTACAATACCATGTATAATTAATATTAAGAAAGTGTATGGTTGCTAAAATTACACAGTTCATTGGAGAAAGGGGGCCGGGGGAGCGGTTGGAGTTAAAAAGCCCAAGCTCAAAAACTCATTGGTTATATAATCTTAAGATGTGTATATAACCTGTTTGATACAGCGTCTTCTGACAAACTGAAGATAATCATACCCATCTTACTGAGCTGTTGTTACAAGGATTGAGATATGAAAGTTTTTTTGAAAGTGTAAAAGCATTTATAAATGTGTGGAATTGTCATTACTCACTAAATTACAGCACTTCACCAGGGGTGGAGGTGTCTTTTAGCCAGAAATATTTGCTCTCTAAAATCTCAGAGCAAAACGGATACTTATGGATTCTGATGCTTAACTGTAGAAACGGAGAGGCAGTACGTGTAATGGTTATGACCGAAGCTTCAGAATAAGATCGACACCAGGTTTGTACTTCAGCTCCACTACTTCCTCGCTGCGTAATCTTTGGCTTGCTATAATCTTTAAATCTGGGATCTTTATCTGTAGAATGCAAAATAACAGTCCCCATCTGCTATCCTTGTCGAATAGAATTAAGGGAGCTAATGTAAGCAGCTTCGCACGGTGCCTGGCACTAGATACGTTCAACTTCATTGTAACAGTCCGCTATTGATAACTTCCTGCGGAAACTACCAATGCCTTAGGAGACCCGAATTCAGAAGTGCCGCCCAAAAGGGCCGAGCCCTGGGACAGGTGACACACCCTTAGCTGGAGATGTAGGTAGAAGGGACAAAGTCCGGCAGGGCTGGAAGGAGAGAATTCCGAAGAAAATTTTCTTTCTCCCACCTGGGAAAGGAAAGGAGCGAGGGACTGGTCACGAAGGGTCCCCAGAGCGCCCGCGCCCCACCTCGCCTCCCCTGGCCGTGGCTGGGTTGGTTGAGCAGGGCACTCACAGCTCCAAGCTCTGTGGCACAGCCTTCCGAGTGTATCTGGAGATCATCCTCCTCTTCCTCCTCAGTCGCGGCCGGGGCGGGCCCGCCAGGGTGGGGGCCTCCAGGCCTGGCCCTCCCGCCGGCTCCTGCCCGGCCCCCTCCCGCCACCTTCCAGCCCCGTCACGCCCCGTCGCCTGGACACCAGACCGCCACCTCTCCAGTCCTCCGCCCTCCCTACTCCCCCGCGGGGGCGGAAGTGACGAAGACGTCGGGGCACCGGCCTAAAGCTCCCGCCCGAGCGCGGTGGGGACGCTGCCCGGTTCCGGGCTGAGCGGGCTTCTGACTTTCAGAGCTTCCTTGGGCCAGGCATCTGGACCGAGACGGGGGCCACGCTCCGGCGGCGGCTGGCTGTCCCCGACTAGCTCGCGCGGTGGGCGGGGCGGCTGAGGAAACGTGTCGGAGAGACCCTAGAACCGTAAGAGGAATTGGCTTCATTTCGTCAGGTGGAAGGATGGAGTTTATCTGAGTAAAGAGCCCTAGACTACACGCCAGGCCTCAGCTACTCGGTCGCTTCTCTTTCTGTTCTCTTTGTTTTCTCATCTGTACAGTAAGGAGTTAGCTCGAGTGACCTCAAAGTCCCTTCTACTTCGCACACTGAATTGTGTGCTTGGCATTATGGGGTGGGTAGAATTTTCTGTCCCTCTGAGTTGAAAGGCCAAATGATGATTTGGACAGAGCGGTGAATGGATGCCTGGACAGAAAATGCAGGTTCCTCTCGACCTCATCCTATTGACTAATAAGTCAGTCATTTAGAAAGCCGAAAAAATATCAAAATCGGATCACGTGGGCCATCCAGTGCAGTGCCATTGTTTACAAAGCATCACCTGGAAGCAGTAACAAACTAGTACTTTTGTTTGTAAGGGATACCCTTAGAAAATAAAGATATCCACCTCTCGGTATATTACAGCTGTGCTCCCCTGAGACCTGAAAAAATGGGCATATTTTAGACAGATCAAGAACCATAAGCAGACTGTTTTGGGATGAGACATGAATGTTTTGTAGTTTTGAATTGCCCTATTTCATACAATGTTTATAAAAGATTGATTAAAATTCTGCAGAGTAAGGGAGATTGCTTTTAAGAGGGATTAAATAATAAAAATGTAAATCGGGGAAGGATCCTAGAGATGGTAGAGTAACACTCTAATTCTACAATTAAAGAAAAAGCCCCAGAAAGAGATAGTGAAGTGCCCAAAGTGACACAGCTAATTTAGTGGCAGAGCTGGGACTTTGGTTAGTATTTAAACAGAAGATGTCAATGCAGTGTTCTGAAAATATGTTACATTGCAACTACAAGGGCAAATATTTTTCAGTTTTATTCTTATAAAAGTATTTAATTTGGGAATGTGATACTGGTTTCCATTCATTGTGTTATATCACAAGTTTTTAAACATAATTTTAAGTATGCAGAACATAATTTTAAGTACAAAAACGTCATTGAAAGAACATTAAATAAGTGTTACTATATTTGATACATTGTTAAGGCACATACCATGAGGATGGTATGTGGATAACTGAATTTTGGAAAACAATGTTAATAGAAGCACCTAGAATAGTTTAGGGAATGGAATATTACTTCTGCATTGTTCTATATGCTTTACACTATTGAAACTTAAATGTAGTTTTCAGAGAAGAATGGAGGAAAATATGAAGTTTGCTACAGTAGAAGATACTGTGGAGTACCGTCTGTTCCTGATACCAGATGAACCAAGGGACCCAGAAAAACACAAGGAGATTCTTCAAAAGTATATTGAGAGAATAATGACCCAGTTTGCACCTATGTTGGTCCCTTATATCTGGCAGAATCAGCCGTTCAATCTCAAATATAAACCTGGGAAAGGTAAGAAAGGCTCTTTTACTTATTTTGATTTGATATGTATAACTTTTAATGTCATTCTGATAACAGTGATATATAAAAGCCCATAGTTTATTCATTATTGTCAGGAGGTTTATATCCTGAACTTTTTTGATTGGTGATGCTTGCTCATATTCAGTTATGTCCTTAAATTTTTTATTCATTCATATTGATGAAAATTCTCTAGTAACTGTTACCTTAGAAACTAACATATATCAACATTATTAAAAACTTGGGGCTATTCTTTTAAACTTTACTTTTCTTTGCCATACTTATCTAGATACCTATACGGAACAGATCCAGGCATGTTTAGTGGTTACTTTGCACACATTTCTCACCATTGATGATGTGTTTAGTAGGCTGCCTCGTTTTACATAGTTGTTTTGGTAGTGATCCAAGATGGCTCTGCCTGGCTTATGAAGAGAACTAATTGGGTGTTATGACCATTATTTGCCATTTGGAAGCATTTTGAGGTTCCTTCTCTGTCTTCCTTGTGCTATTGAGGTCTGACCTCTGGCCAAATGTGGCCTTTTGTCCTGTGATTTCTTTAGCTTTACTAAAGTGACTCATGGATAAGTGACCAAGGCTCTACTTATGCAGTGACTTATGTGAGATCTTGTTTCATATCAGGAGTGTCTTGTGAGACCATCAGTCTGGCTCTCAATTGGCTGCCACATGTCTTTCCTGCTATTAATTTTGTTGAAGTCCTGGTCACTGAGATACATATGGTATTTATTGCCAAGAACACTCACATCCAAAACCAACTCCTTATCTTTTTATTTAGTATATTTTATTGATTACACTATTCCAGTTGTCCCATTTTTTTTCTCCCCTTTATCCCCTTCTGCTCTGCACCTTTCTCACTCCAGTATTCCCCCCCACCTTTAGTTCATATCCATGGGTTGTACATATAACTTCTTTGGCTTCTCCATTTACTATACTATTCTTAACCTCCCCCTTTTTATTTTGTACCTACCAATTAAGCTTCTTATTCCCTGTACCTTTCCCCCATTCTCCTTCCTCTCCCTTCCTGCTGATAACCTTCCATGTGATCTCCATTTCTGTGATTCTGTTCCTGTTCTAGTTGTTTGCTTAGTTTGTTTTTGGTTTTGGTTTTGGTTTTTAAGTTCAGTTGTCAATAGTTGTGATACCGGATGTGGGGGAGGGGTCAGAGACGGAACAATGCTGCTTGCTCAGGTCTCACCCTGCTTTCAGTCACTTCCCCCACCTCCCACAATCGAATCGTGCCCTTTCAGGTGCTGCCCTGATGCTGATTCCTGGGGTGGGTAGGTTTGTATACATTCTAGGACCCCGTGGGCCCCTCCAACAGACTCGCCTGTGTGATTGGCAATTTCTCCCACCACTGCAACCCCCCCAGATTTTTACAGTCAGAGGTTTTGAGGCTTTCTTTGCCTGTACTGGAACCCTGGGTTGCAAGATCTGTCTTGCTCTCCAGTTGTTCTTCCTAGTTTATTCACATGGAACGTGGGACTGCCGGGTCACCAGCCTCCTTGCTGCGTGCGCATCCCCTCTGCCCCCCACTGCCTGTCTCCACCACTCCTACTGGTCTGGATGAATGTTTAACTCCTTCGTTGTCAGACTTCCATACAGTTTGATTTTCTGGCAGTTGTGGTTGTTTTTTGTTTTTAAATTGGTTGTTATCCTTCTTTTGGTTGTGTGAGGAAGTGAAGCATGTCTACCTACACCTCCATATTGGCCAGAAGCTCCCAACTCCTTATCTTTTTTCCACAAAATCATTTTTGTCCAGTGCCATCCACCTAGTTATCCAAGCTAGTTAGTAATTCACAATCATACTCAGCTCCTCACTTCACCATGTTCAGTCAGGGACTAAATCCTAGTGTTATTACTCCTAAAATATGACCCCTTCTCTACATCTGTTTGACTATGGTCTAGGCCCTCCTTATCTCTTCATCTAGAAGATTGTGATAGCCACCTAACTAACCTCTCTGGTACCGGTGTCTCCAGTTTCCTCACAATGTTAAACTTACCTTTGAAAAACACAAAATTTGATCATGTCACTCTTCTGTCTAACATCCCTGAACAGTTCCACATTGCTTCCGGAGGAAGTTTAATAAATAGGGTAGTTAGAAATAGATACCCTAATTGGAGCTTCTCCAATTTAACAAACTTGAGAGATCTCAGGTGGGGAGAAGAAGAATTGGTTCGTCTCTTCTTCCCATCTTTTCTTTTTTGCCATGGCAGCTCTTGAGACATGCCACCGTGCACTTGTTTGACCTCATGCTGTTAATGTGGTGTATTACATTGATTGGTTTTCCTGATGTTGAACCATCCTTGCATTTCAGGAATGTATCCTGCGTGGTCCTGGTGTACAATCCTTTTAGTGTGTTATTTAAATCAGTTTGCTAGTATTTTGTTGAGGATTTCTGCGTCAATATTCATTGGGGATATTCGTCCTAGTTTTCTTATATTGTTTGTCTGGCTTTAGTTTTAGGGTAATGCAGGCCTCGTAAAATTAGTTAGGGCGTGTTCACTCTTCTTCATTTTTTTTGTAAGAGTTTGAGGATTATTGATGTTAATTCTTCTTTAAGTGGTTGGTAGAATTCTCCAGTGAAGTCATTTGGTCCTGGACTTTTTTTGTTGTTGTTGGGAAGTTTTGATTACTTATTCAGTATCCTTACAAGTTACAGGTCTGTTCAGATTTTATGTTTCTCCGCCACCCAATCTAATTAAATTGGGTCTACTTAAATTGTGTGTTTCTAGGAATTTACCCATTTCGTGTAGGTTATCCAATTTGTTGGTATATGGTCATTCATATTATTCTCTTACAGTTCTTTTTATGTCTGTGGAATAGGTGGTAATATCCCCGCTTTCATTTCTGATTTTAGTTGTTTTAGTCTAATCTCTTTTATCCTAATTAATCTAACATTTTGTCAATTTTGATCTTTTCAACAAGCCAACTCAGTTTAGGTTGATTTTTTTTCTGTTTTTCTGTTCTCTATTTCATTTATCTCTGCTCTCATCTTATTTCCTTCCTTCTGCTGGCTTTGGATTTAGTTTGTTCTTTTTCTTAACATGTAAAGTTAGGTTGTTAATTTGAGATCTTTTGTAACTATAAGCTTCCCTTTTAGCAGGGCTTCCACTGCAACTCATAAATTTTGATATGTTGCGTTTTTGTTTTTATTTGTCTCAAGATATTTTCTAATTTCCCTTGTGATTTCTTCTTGGACCCATTGGTTGTTGAAGAGTAAATTGTTTAATTTCTACATATAATCAGATAATGTACTTGTTTGAAAGCTCTGCTTTGTCCAAGTCTTCATACCTGATAGTCCCAGAACACTCTGTTGTCCGTCATGCCTCTGTGCCTTTGCACCTGCTATCCTGTCTTTCCGGAAAGCCTGCTTCTGCTCATTCCTTCAGATGAGCATAGCTAAGACATCACTTCCGTTATGCTCACATAGTCCCCAGTGCATACCTCCGTTCATCATCTTGCTTTGAGATGGCCCGGTTGTCTATCTCCTGTTGTCCCAACCCTCAGCTCTTTAAGGCCGTGTTTCTTGTCTCTGGTTCAGGATTGCAACCCCAGCTCCCAGTATAGCACCAGATTATAGTCAACAAATGTTTGTTTAGTGGAATGATTCTTTGTATTTTTATTTGCACTGGCAAATTAATTTGATTATATGATTGCTTTTCTCTTGTTTTTAGGAGGTGTTCCTGCTCATATGTTTGGCGTGACAAAGTTTGGGGATAACATTGAGGATGAATGGTTTATTGTTTATATAGTACAGCAAATTACAAAGGAATTTCCAGAATTGGTAGCAAGGTATTATAGTTATTTTAATCATTCTAAAGGCATTTTATTCTTGAAAATTATGACATTTTTATCCACTCAATTTTTTTTCTGTAGCCTGGTATAAA